>JAHWFO010107143.1:1311085-1329693 GCA_023313115.1 Rhysida immarginata | reverse complement strand
GTCTTGACTCAATCTCTATGGATACCATATTCTTGATTCTTGTTTGATCATCTCCAACTCCAGATACAATACCATTCACAGGAAGTCGTTTAAGTCCAAGGAGCTGAACAGTCTCCTCTGTTACAAAAGATGCTTGAGAGCCCTGATCGACCAAAGCTCTGATGAGCTGTTTGCAGCCATTTTTAGCTCTCGCCTTTACTGTTGCTGTAGCCAACAACACCTGATGATTTCGATGGTCTTCTCTGGCAAAATTGGTTGATTTTGATTTGATCCCATTTCTCTGAGGATAGGTTCAGTAGGTACTGAACTTTGATTAAGTACTCGCTCTAAATGTAAAAGAGTGTGGTGTCTTCTGCCGCATCGACAACAACATGTTGATTGATGACATTTCTTCACAGAATGTGTAGGTGCTAAGCAATTGAAACACAGTCCTTTTGATTGAATATAATTAGTTCTTTGTTCAGGTGACTGTTTAGCAAACTGTTTACATTGATATAATAGATGTTGGCCGCAACACATCACACAAGCATTATTGACCAATTTGTTTTCATCTTGTACAGTGGAATGAAATGTCTTTTGTTTTGGTACTTGTTTCACAGTACTCTGTTCTGATTTGCCCGTGTATTTATTTCCATCAATCATCTCTAGCATTCGAAATCTTGTTTCCATAAAACTTGTCAATTGAGTCCATGTAGGTAATTCGTCTGGCGAAGTTTGACTAACATGTATCTCCCACTGCTTGCGAGATTCTTGATCCAGTTTTGACACTACTAAGTAAACGATCATAGCGTTCCAAGAAGTTGTTTGTACGCCCAAATTATTCAATGATTTTAAACAGGATGATGTGGTATCAAGCAATTGTTTAATACCATTTGCAGACTCCGTGTTGAGGTTCCTCTGAGAAAAGAGCCTTTTCAAGATTTCGTTACAATTATATCTTTTATTATTGTAGCGTCCGGTCAGTTGCTTCCAAGCCTCATCGTAGTTTGCCTCAGTTGTAGTTAGATTTTTCAGAAGATTCTCAGGTTCCCCTGAAAGACTGCTCTTTAAATAGTGTAGCTTCTGCACGGCGCTTAACTTTGAATTGTTGTGAATAAGTGACACAAACATATCGCAAAAGGTTTGCCATTCGTCATAACCTCCAGAAAATGTTGGTAATTGAATTCGAGGTAATTTGACTTCACATTGTGATGTACTTTGATTTTGAGATGTAACAAGTGACAAAGAAGCTGATATTCGTGAAGGAGATCATCCTTCAGTCTCGTTTTATACTCAGTGTAAACTTCCTCGAACTGTGCATACACCTCATTTTGGAAATATGGAGTTTTCGATTTATCCTCTTTACGGATGGCTGATACAATTTTGTCATGTCCACCATCAAATGATTCCCAAAGTTTCTCTAAAGTTTCTAATCTTGATTCGATATAAGATTGCGTTATTCTCTCTTTAAGCGATTTCTTATAATTTGTTTGTGCTCTAATTAAATTCTCCAGTTTATCATCTTGTTTAAGATAAAGCGCCTCCATAATAAATTTTCATCAATTGACTCTTATGTCCAAATTTTACTTCAATCTTTTTAGCATTTCATTCACTGTACTCACGGTTTATTGACGTTGTTTTTCTGCCTTTCTCCCGGGTTTCGGCACCATATGTCAACTCGGCGATGCTGCATTAAATATCTTCTTGCGGCCTTGTAATTTTGTATAACTTTGTTTATTTTACAACCAATACAAATTCAAATACTTAGCTTTTTTACATGCGTTTACCGTCATGGCAGGCAGAGATTCAGCTATTTCACCAACAATCGGTTGCTAAGTAACAGGATCACTGCCATCTAATGGCGTATATCAGAAACAATTTTAGACAGGCGTCGATCGTCCTTCATACTGAACAGGTGCCCAGACCACTAAAGCCTTTGAAATCTAAGGTAATCTGATAACTTCATTTCATATTCATTCCTCTCTTCCCCAGAGGTCGTATAATTCTTTGCTCCATCTTCTTCTCCACATTTCATCCTCTTCAACTGTACAGTCATGGACAAAAAAAACGCTCCCTTACTCTGTGCTGCTATATTTTTAAATGAGCGTTTACTACTTTTGCCACTAGAGGTCTGATATCGATTAGCATGTCAGTTTTTCTGCTATATTTTGATTACAAGTGCACGACACTGCAATCTAATGATAAAATTTAGATTTCATATTTCTTTTCAATTCACTTTTGGATAATGATTGTGAACAATATTTATTGCTTTGTTATTGTTACCTTTAAAATGTTTTAGAAAAATAGTCCGTACGGAAGAAAATAGGATGGTATGATTTTATTGGTTATAATTTAGATAATTTTCTGACTGAACTAAACGATATCAGACACCTAGTGGCAAAAGTAGTAAACGCTCATTTAAAATATAGCAGCACCGAGTGAGGGAGCGTTTTTTTGTCCATGACTGTATATCTATGCCTGATGTCCAAAAACTTTTATTCGGATATCCCCCATATCACTGGTTCCACACTTGACCACTAGGAGCAGTGGCTTGGAAATACCGCACTAATAGGCATCTCTGCGTAAAACAAACTCTGAGAGCTTTCCAGAGAGAATCGGAGCCAGAAACTGTGGACAAAGAGACAAACGAGGACGACAGGAAACTACTAATACACAACAAAAGTTTATTCATATGAATGCGCATTTCGGCAGTCAAGCTGCCTTCGTCAGTGTATCCAAGACTTCATCAGGACAGAGTTCTGTTCAGATGAAATAAGAGAAAATCGACAATCGAACAGTGAAGTGTATATTTGTTCAGGTGGGACGTAAGCAGTGCTTACACGATTCTCACCCTTCCGGAATAAATTTCACATGAAATATACCGAAATAGGCAAGAAGCCTGACTAACCCAAAGAGATCTTCCACATTATGAAAAAAACAAAAAATTAAGATTGACGATTGTCAGAATAGTGGGAGAGGGGGAGGGAACTACATCTTCCAATAATCCGGGAAGGAAACGTTGCCCATGTCTTCGAAGTTGACATCAAGAATATGCCTCGGTTGTCTATACTTTGTATGCCACTTCATTTCCATCCGGTTTTTCAGTATTCCAGCCACCAGGTCATTGTCATGGCTCTTCATCGTTTGCATCATGTTCAACAGGAGATCTTGGAGACACTTTCCAATATGAATCATGTTCAGATGCAAGTGGAAGTAATGATTTTTTACCGTCTTTTTTCCAAGCTGCGCAATTCAACTTATCCTTCTGCGCAAGCTGGACAAAGTCAACTCAGAAGATAAGTATGCCGCGTTTGAAAGACCACCACGCTAATAATGTTGCAATATGACAATGCGCGAACGGAATGCAAAAACTTGTCACACGTTGGGAAAAGTGTACCAATGTAAACGGGGATTATATTGAAAAATAAATATTGCATTTTTAGCTAAAGAATTGTACTTTTATTCAGTTTTTTACCTTATTCCAATATCTCTTTTCATTCTCATGCAACGATAAAAAACCCGCTACACTATTCAACGTAAGTGAAACCATCTGAGGGGCATGTATTTCATATGAAATCCACCAATGCGCTTTAAGACTTCTTGAACCAGGACGTTCAGTTTGAAACTCAACAGCTTCCAGTTGCTATGAATTACTAGAATTTATTTATTTATTTAGCAAACTTGTTAGAAATAATACAAAAAGGCCCAAAAGGGACAAGTTAAGTCCCCTTGGGCCACAAGCAAATAAAACTAACAATGTACTACGAGTTAGTTAAAATTAAAAATTGATATAAATGTAACAACAATATGTCAAGATAGCAGGCCTATAAACGGAACACATAATATAATAAATAACAATTGTATAAGATTTTACAAAAAATCAATTCGTTAAGCTATCATCTGTACCATCAGTTAATTAATTTAACTAAAAAACTCTAACAAACATACTGAAAAATAAATATAGTAATCTGGACAAGGACCATAAATCGGTGTTATAAAAGCAATCCAATGAACACAACCATGAGATAAATGTATCTATTTCATCCTTGTGAAATGCATGTAAAACAATAATGTTTAAGTGACTTCCGAAAAGACAGATAAACAGGAATTATGCGAATCTCTTGAGGTAAACTCGCCCAGCTTTTGATGCCAGAGTACGCAATACAATGACGCCTATAATTGTGATTAAACGTCGGCAAACAAATGTTGCTCGAGAACCGAGTAAAATAATTATGTCTATCGTGGTTACATGTAATAATTATTGGGGTTGACACCAGTAATAAGGAATTCAACACTTTGTATATAAATGTACATTCTTGCATACAGATTATTTGATAAATAGTAAGGATCTTTTCAGTGGAAAAATAATCCGACACTGAGACAAGTTAGGTACTCTGTATAACGTCCGAAGAACCACTTCTGAAGTTTAAAAAGCCGAGAGAGATTGTAAGAAAAAGCAAAGCATGAGTTAATGATGTGGCTCGACTGTGTATATTTTTAGCATAAAAAATACATATGTCAAGTTTTTATATATTTTGAGCTTTATATTAACATAATGTACTTAATATGTAATCATGATCTATAGTGACTGAAAGGCTACAATGAACAGCCTTTCCCAATAAAAATTTAAAGAGGTGGTAGATCCCCAAAATATTGTGCTATAACAAAGAGAGGCATGAATCCAAGTAAAATAAAGAAGACGAAGAATAGTATGAAGAAGGTAATATAATCTCGATATTAGGCCTTGCTTCTTATTGAGTCGTATCAGGAGAGCATTATGAACTCTAAAAAAAAGGCGAAAACGACAGAGATGGATTAGAAGTTGCCTAGCGAAAAGACATTTGGAAAGAGCCTATAACTCGTTGTGTCAGGCTTACGTTTCCAAAGTGGGTACGAGAATTTTGTTCGAATGACAGCAAGTGATTTTTAATTTTTACTGAACCTTGTTGGGCCGGAGATTACAAAATCCAGGAAATGTCGGGAAAACACTAGCTTAATGGAAAACATTATGCAAACAACTGGAAGAGGAAGCTGTGAGGGGCATACCAGAAACGCATTTGCACATGTGAAAAAGATTCGAACGCCCTTCTTAGTACACAAAAGTACCATCAAAATAAGAATGGCAAAGAAGTGAAGGATCAGAGTAGTATTAAAAATACATGGCTCGAATATACAGAAGAGCTGTACACTTGCAACAGTGATTTCGCAGTTACGCAGGGCATTGTCTCTTTCCTGTTTGATCCTTGGAAAGGCAATGCACTAGTAAGCATTTCAAACTAAAATATAAAATGTTACTTTGTTAGAGGTTAGGTAGTTTGCACTCGCATGCCAAGTACAAATTAACAAAAATGAAACTGATTCACCATTGATCAAATGGGCGACGCACTTATCCAATTAATAAATTTCACTTGGATCTTTTTGTCTTGATTGGCTTCTGTCCGTTATAAATACTCAGCTTGTTCTATTCCAAGTCAGCCCTAATTAATTGTAGAATTAATTTTCTCGCAAACTTGACTTGTTCTTTTTTCTTAAGGCTAGGTGCGTCCTTCTTAGGACGACTTCTTTAGCACACCCCTAGCTACGAGGTTATTCTCCCCCCCCCCTTCCCCCGTGGTTCTACACAACTATATTTTAAGAATACGATGTCTTCGTCCAAAGTACCAACGCTGAAGTCGGCAACGGTGTCTTTGCTGGCGCCTGACGGTAAAAGTGTGTCCTGCGAAAGGTGTCTTTGTTTAGATCCTAGGTGTGCTGCATTTGACCTAGTATTTAATGAAATGCTGGAATCTCTCAGGAATGACATAAACACCAAGTACAATGCACTGGAGGCGAAAGTCGACTCCTTACGGACAAGTTTTGACGAGAAATTCAATGGAATCAACACGGAAATTCAAAACTCTCGAGCAGACGTTATCAACAAGATAAATGATCTTAGAATAGCCTTTGAAAAATGTTCCGGGACTCCAAAGGCGGGAAACTCCAAGGAAGAAAATAAGGTAAGAGAAAATTTTCAACCTATCTCCATTGATAAAAAAGTGCATGGACTGGAGTCCATGGAAACAAGTGATGAACATGACTGTTCGGCAAACGGTGGCAACAAAAGAAGCCATTCCGACGGAAGTGATGGGGAATTGGAAGACAGTGCCTGGCCAGTTGTTCGTAACAAAAAAACCCAGAAGGGGGACGAGGACGGAAAATTCCCAGATTAAGGTAAGTGAAAAAAGAGCTATTTATATTCCTCCTATTATCGTTAGACATCACGGGAAACCGATTAAGGAAGTGCTAAATGAGTTAAAAAGTCACGTAACGTTAGACAAGATTACTGCACATACCGGACGCTCAGACACTATCAAGATAAAATGCCACGACGAGGACACACACAAAACCCTTGTGTCAGGAATCAAAGCGAATGGCGTGCTTAAAATCCAGCATCATCAGCTCAAGTCTGAGAAGCTATTAAAATACGTTGTCCGTAATGTGGACATAACCTATGACATGGAAGATTTTTGCGCAGATCTTAGAAACGCTAACTACTTCCCCGATAAGTCAGTTAGACTTAAAAAAGCAAATGGTGCAGTTGAGATGCCAATGGTCCTAGTCCTCTTACAAAACACTGAGCATAATAAATCTTTCCTAAATTTAAAGCGCGTGGGTCCACTTGCTGTAACGGTTGAATTGTTTAGGGGCAACAAGAAGCCCTTACAATGTTACAATTGTTTACGTTTTGGGCACGTGTCCCAGGGCTGCACAGAGTCACCGCGTTGCAACAAGTGCGCGGGCGACCACCAGTCACGGGACTGCACAAATATAAAAGGTAAAGACCCTCCTAAGTGTATTCGATGTGAAGGCCAGCACACATCGAGTTATAGTAAATGTCCCAAATACCCACAAGTTAAAAGGAATAAAACTTCCAAAGTAACTGAGGGAAGATCTTTCGCATCGGTTGCTTCTGTTTCTATTGGTAAGGGAGTCGCTGACCACGACGAATTGATTAAAATTCAAAGGTATCTGGGTAACCTAATGAATATGTTAAAGGATAGTGGCAAAGCGTTGCCGCAGACCACTCAAACTGAGACAAGAAAATAATCATGGATAGACAGCCCTACAAAGTTATAAATCAAGGTAAGCTACGTTGCACTATATGGAATGCGAGGGGCATCCCTCGCAAGTGTCATGAGTTCTACGATTTCCTCACAAGCTGGAACATCGATGTTGCCTTCCTGTGCGAAACCCATCTCAAACAGAGTAAGGCTTTCAATCTACCAGGGTACTATGTTTACCGGAAAGATAGGCCCCCTAAAATAGCTTCAGATCCAGCTTCTGGTGGGGTAGCTATTATTGTCAAAATAGATATTAATCACACTAAGATTGTCACACCTAACCTTGTCAATATGGAAGCAGTTTCCATTGTCATCAAAGATGCTGATGTTGGAGAGGTGAAGTTTACTTCCCTATACAACCCACCCAGGCACAAGTTAGACCCTCACGACTTAGATGAACTACTGTCTGGGCGGGTGATTTGAATGCGAAACACCCACATTGGAACTCCAGATGCACTAATCAAAGTGGTTTGGTACTTTATAGGTACATGGTAGATCAGATCGACACTTCGGTTATTGGCCCTCTTGAAGATACATACTACTGTGATCACTCACCCGCTAGTGACGTGCTCGAGATTGCTGTTCTCAAGGGGTTTTTCAAACCCTACAATATTTTTACAGTAAATGCCTTATCATCTGATCACCTACCAGTTGCACTAAATTTTGAGGGGATAAATATCGACCCGAGAATAAATCTTCGTTATAAGCAGGACTGGAAATTTTTTAGAGAACTTATGAACGACAGTAACATTCCCTATCAGGATCCCGTCACCAGCAGTGACATTGACGAAAATATCAAAAAGGTCACTCGCTCCATCAAGATGGCTACAAATGCTAGTGCTACTCCGGTGGATTGCAAGCGGCCAGACTACCTGGAACTTCCTCCCTCCATCAGGCAACTCATCCTCGAAAAAAACCACTTCAGAAGACTTTGACAGCGTACCAGATTTCTCCACTTGAAGACGAAGTAAAACAGGCTATCCCGCAAGGTAAGTGATCAGATTAAGGATTTAAGGAATCAAAGATGGAACGACAAAGTTAAAAGTCTGTCCGTCCAGGATAACTCTCTGGAGTATGGTCAGGGTCCTTAAAAGCAACAGGACTATTTTCTCCCTCCTTTACTGATTTCGTTAGCAATGACCAGGACAAAGCACAAATTATCGCCGATTCACTGAAGAGCCAATTCTCTACGCCCAAAGAGGATGATCTGGTCAATATTACTCGTGAAGTCAAAGACGTGTGTGATAGGTATGACCATACACAGCACGCTCTTGGCTCTCCTGATGTCATTGGCACCTCTGAGATATGGGACATCATAAAGCGCCTCAAAAGCAAAAAGGCAGCCGGCATCGACACCATTACCAACAGTGCTCTCAAGAATTTGCCTCCCAGTGCTATCTGCATCATCACCCTAGTGCCTGGAAGGACTCAGTCATCATCACCATTCCTAAACCTGGACTGGATCCTGCTCTTCCCACAAGTTATAGGCCCATTAGCTTATGTTGCCCATGCTTTCCAAGGTCTTTGAGCGCACTATACTCAAGAGGTTCAACGACTACTGCGAGGCAAACAACCTCATTCGTAGTGAGCAATTTGGCTTCCGTCCAAGCCACTCTTGTCAGCTTCAGTTATGGAGGCTCGTTGCTGATTTAAACGGTCCTCTCAACCTCTCTATGTTTGGTGGCCTCATTTTCCTCGATGTCCAAAAGGCCTTTGATCAAGTCTGGCATGATGGGCTCATTTACAAAATGATTACCTACGGGTTCCCTGACGATCTAATTGCTCTGGTTCGCTCCTTCCTGTCAAAGAGGACTTTTCCTGTTAAGGTTGGGGACTGCTTGTCTGAACCCTGCGATGTTAATGCTGGTGTACCCCAAGGCTCTGTCTTGGGGCCAGCATTATTCAACTTCTTTATCCATGACTTTCCCAAGTTTACAAAGTGTAATCTTTACTTATTTGCTGACGACGGGTCCATCATGACCTGGGAACGAAACCCAGCACATGTCATCACTCGACTACAAAAAGCTTTACATCAGTGCGAGAGCTGGTTCACAAAGTGGCGATTAAAGCTGAATGTCAAAAAGTGCAAGGTCATGTTTATCACTCGCAAATGCAAAAACCCTCCAAAGCCTCTCTTCTTATTTGGCAAGAAACTTGAGTGGGTAAAAAGCTACAAATGTCTTGGTGTCATGATCGACTCCAAACTAAATTGGAACGACCAAGTCCAATACGCGCTCAACAAAGCAAAGAAAGCGAGGTTCAGTTTGATTGCACTTCTGGGGCGAAACAGCGCTCTTGGTGTGGATAACAAACTCTTGATATACAAGGTTGTGATTCGTACTATCTTACGTCATGGAATGCCTGCTTGGGCTTCTATTTGCAAATCTAGGTGGCAGGATCTCCAGACCTTTCAAAATGTTGCTCTCCGGTCCATTGCCCAACTTGACAGAAGAGTTGCCAACAACCACTCTATCTATGAGGATCTGGGGATGACCCACATAGGCACCTTTGTCCAGACTCTTATGAAGAACATGCTACCCAAGATGGAGAATCATGAAAACACCCTGGTTTCTGGTATACTGGACCACCCACTCGCTGTTAAGGATCCCCTCAGGTTTCGACGACCCCGCCATGTCCTGGATGTCTGCTTTGATGACGTTAACAAGGCCGTCTTCCCCAACTATTGGATCTTCTAGATCCTGCTAATTTTTGGGGACTCTATTCGTCAATCCACAATCTGACTCGTCCCTTCTCGGGACTCATTCTCTGGAGGACTAAAGAGGTTCATCAGGCTTCTCTCCCAGTTCAGTGTACTTCCTCTGGTTTACTTTTTGGGCGAGCGTGCAAAGTGAGCTTGGCTCCTGGACTACTCGCGTCTTTCTTTTTCACTACACCGTTCGATTGTCGATTATTCCAAGTCAGCCCATTCCAGTCGTTATGGTGGGTGATTTGAATGCGAAACAACTGGAAGCTGCATCAGGTGAATTAGAACCTGCCATCCTCCCAGAGGAAGTTGCAATAAAGCCCCTGGTACCGACAACATTCCAATCGAACTGCTAAGGCCCATACCAACAGCTGCCCTTACTGCACTTTGCCAGATAATCTGTGAAACCTAGGCATGGCCAAGAGAATGGAAACAGTCAGTATTTATCCCATTGCCAAAATCAGGAGACTCAAAAGACTGCTCAAATTATCGTACTATCGCCCTCATTCCCCACGTGAGCAAAATCCTGCTTAAGATCATACAACAACGCTTGAATCCAATCATCGAAAGGGAACTGCCTGATGTCCAAACTGGCTTCAGACGTGGCCGAGGACCCTGAATCTTATCACAAATTTACGATGGATATTAGAAAGTCCCGCGAGTTCCAGAAGCACGTTTACATGTGTTTCATCGATTACTAGAAAGCCTTCGATTGTGTTATATATGACAAGTTATGGACGGCTCTACGTGAACTCGGTGTGCCGGATCATCTGATCAAGTTGATAAGATTGCTTTACATAGGTCAAGAAGCCAAAGTTCGCACAGCTTATGGAAACACCGATTGGTTCGAGATAGGAAGGGGCGTAAGACAAGGCTGCATTTTGTCCGCCATTCTATTCAACCTATATGCTGAAATCATTATGAGAAAGCTAGACCTCGAAGACTCAGAATTTGGGGTGAAAATTGGTGGACAGAACATCAATAATCTGCGATATGCCGGTGACACAACTCTTCTCTCGGAAACGGAAGAAGGCCTGCAGCACCTGATAAAGCGGATCAAAGATGAAGGTGCAAAGCTTGGCCTTCTCTTAAACATTAAAAAGACCAAGCTCATGACAACAGAAGGAAACGGTAATGTCAAGATAGCAATCGACAACGAAGAGATAGAATGTGTGCAAGAGTTTACCTTCCTCGGATCTCGGGTCGATCGAAGTGGAGAGTGCAGCCCCAAAATAAAGCGCCGAATAACCTTGGGCAGAAGCGCGATGCTGAACATGAGGAAACTATGGAAAAGCAAAGATATCAGCATAACAACCAAATGCAGGCTAGTTCATGCTTTGGTGTTCCACATCGTCATGTACGGGTGTGAAAGTTGGACCTTGAAAAAAGCAGACAAAAGAAAAATTGACACTTTCGAGCTGTGGTGCTGGTGCAGGCTGCTACGCATACCATGGACAGCCAGGTTGACAAACAAGGAAGTGTTGGAGCACATCGGGCCAGATATGTCATTAAAAGGCAAAATCGCGAGACTCAGACTCACATATTTTGGACATGTAATGCGATCGAACACACTCGAGAAAGACCTATTGCTGGGATTAGTCAGCAGCAAGAGAAGACCAGGCCGACAGAGAATACGGTGGCTGGATGCCATCAAAGCCGACACGGGGCTGAATTTAAAACAACTGACAGAGATGGTGCAAAATCGGATAGCATGGAGAGAGCTTGCTCATAAAATCGCCAAGAGTCGGATACGACTAAATGGATAACATCATCATCATCAAGGTTGTTTAACTGGTCCTGTCGACTCTGGCTGTGGTCAAGCTATACGCTGTCACTTACGATCAGCTAAGAGCAAGCTGTAATTTGTCTGTACTTTGCTGTTTAAGAATTAAACCAAGCTTTTTGCAACCTACCTACTGTGTCGCTTCTTTCTTTAATTCCACTGCGCCAGCCATTTCATAGTGACACAGTTGGTAGGATTGCCGGTTTGGTTTTCGGGTGTTAGCGAGCGTGGTTCTTTATCGCGGCTCTACAGAAAAAAAATAATTATTTTTCCCCGCCCAGCCCGCCCCTTCCGGTTTCATAATAGTAAATCTTTCACCCCTTATAGGGTCGTTGATAGTAATTCCGTTTTTGGTTTCTTCGGAGTGTGTTTGCATTGGTTCGTGCCCAAAGTCGCTGTTTTAGAAAATATTTAGGCAAGCATTTATCGGACTCTTAGCGCAGTTTGTTTAGCGGGTAGGTTCAAGTTTTTCCTATTTCCCATGGTTTTCTGCGGCGAAAGCGTTTTCGTTATAAGTTCGCTGTACTTAGAGCAGTTGTGTTTTTGGTGTACTCCCGGCCGGCAGTTGGTTTTTGGGAGTAGATTAAATAGTTACAAACATGTTTTCTTTTATAGGATCAAAAGAAAAATGAGCGAGATACTGCCACCGTTCCAGCTATTGATGCAGGCAGTCCAGAGCCTGCAAGTTGACATGCTACAGCGGACGATAGACGGTATACAATTCCCTACTTTTTCGGGTACTTCTAAGGAGGACCCTGATGAGTTTTTGAATCATTTTTTTGTTAGCTTCATGCAAGGGCATTCCGGCACCATATTGCGTACAGTTTATCCCGGCCTTCCTCGAGGGTCCCGCCGCAGGATGGGTATCGGCATTAATGGCAACCCATCCAGGTTTGACATGGGACGATTTCACTAGGCTATTTTTAAGGTCAGACGCAGATGACCCGACGGGCCGAGTTGGAGAGATTAAAGCTTAGACCCAATAAGGTGGGCGAGTTTTTAACCCGTTTTCGGTTTTTAATTAATGGTCTTGTCGACTCAACGCCATCCGAAAAATTGTATATGTTAAAACAAGCGCTGCCGGAGAAATTGGCAGCGTAATTGCGGATGAAGAAAGGCCTAACATTAGAAAACGGTGTTTCCTTTATGGAGCGCTGGTATCGGGCTCACGAAACGCCCGACCTTGGGCCGATGTAAGTCGACGTGGTAGGAGCTGGATACAAGGAAAGGCCGCTTTCAAAAAAGAAAATTCCCAAAAAAAGTGTTACCGTTGCGGCGAGTTCGGATATGGAATAAACTTTTGCAAGCAAAAGCTGAAGTCATAGACAATGCATCCCATTAACTTCATCCATCCCGACGTCAAAAATGAGTTGTGCGTAGTATCCCTTAAAATTCAGGGCCGTGTTTGTAAGGTCCTGATCGATACCGGGGCCCTGGAAAATTACTTAGATAAAGATCTTGCCAGGCAGCTAAAATTAAAAAGGACAGACATTAAGTCGCAAAATAAGGCTGCCTCATTCGCCAACGGCAAAATTAAAGCCATTGACGACATGGTCCTTCAAGTCCCCGTTAGTAGCGGAGGCTATGTTGATAAATTAAATTTCAGTGTAATGCAAATGTCTAATTTTCAGGCTATATAATGGATACAGACGCACGGGGTCGAGTTTAATTGGGAAAAGAAAAAGTGTACCATGTCTCACAAGGTCAAAAAAGTATGGCTTCAGCGGTGGGTAAATGAAGAGATAAATATGCTGTTTGCGACCCAACTCTACAACATCTTGACCTAGAATCCACCGGTACCAGTGTGTGCCATTTTTGCTCAAGTTAGGAGTGAGAAAATGTTGTTAATGTTAATAATCAATTTCAGGATCTTATAGAAGAATAGTCTGACTTATTCCGAGAGGAGCTGCCCACTGGTCTTCCTCCGGCTAGACAAACCCAGCATCAAATCGAATTGGAGCAATCCCTTACTCCTTTCAATGCGCCATTGTACCCCTTTACCCAAGATGAGTTACAGAACACAGCTTATGCCAAAGAGTTGTTGGCAGTAGCGCACGTGGCGAGGTGTTAGCGGCAATACATTCACCAGGTGCCGACCACCATTTACACAAATAACCAATCTGTAGAAAGACTCCTATCTCAGCTGAAGCTTTCGCGTCTTCAGGCATCAGTCCTCCAGTATTTGGCTGTGTTACGTCAAAGTGGCTAACAACTTTATAGCCGACGCCTTATCGCGATACTTTCCCAAAAGAGGAAATTATAGTCTTGAAACAGAGGAAAGTTCGCGAGCGGCGGGTTTGAGGATGTCACTAGAGGTGTGCGATGGTTTAAAAACCACCATCGATGGTATGAACCATCGTCGAAACACAATCGATGGGTACAAGAAACCATCGATGGGTTCAGGAATACCATCGATGGTTCTTTTAATTTTTTTTATCTCAATAAAATAGCATAAAATCACATAGATAAAGCTTAGACTACAACAGACATTTTATTACTGATAATTTGACAAATGTAAAAGTTGGGTTTAACAAAATTTATGGAAGACATTCAAAGGCATCGATTGTAAAACCAACAATTTCTCCAAATGCTTTGGACTTAACATGGTCCTTTTTTTACCACATCTTTCAGAAGTAAAAATCTCTCCATCATCAGATAAGTGGAATTCCACCTCGTTACAAGTTGTCGTAACTTACAACATCTTGCTTTAATTTCAAAGGCTTGGTACCTCTAACCTTCTGCAATTCTTCCAGCTTTGCTGCTGCTCTGCTAATAAAAAATAATTACGTGCTAATCATCACCTGATAAATGCTACCGAAATGATAGAGAAAATAATCTTAAAAAATTTTTTAGTAAAAATATTAGTAAAAATATATCTGGTACTCTCTGACACTTCTCACCTTATTTATCTGGTATAAAGCACCAATGGGAGGCCAGCGCCAAATCTCGAAACCGCATTGGTCGTCTCGTCTAGTGATTGACTGGTGATTTGACTTAACCAACCATTTGCCATCGAAGTACAATCGAAATTTCCATCGATGGTTTGTAAACCACCATCGCTGGCAATCGGTGTTTTATAAAAATCATTCGATGGTTTTCGATGGATCGCACACCACTAGATGTCACGAGTGCAGACAGCGAAGGCTAGCAGCGAAGCTGAAGTGGAGGGTGTGTAGGAGGAGATAGTACAGTTATTAGTGGCGCCATCCATTGGCGCAATAGCAAGACAGAGTGGAGGAAGGAAGAGGAAAGTGGAGGTGGAAGTGACGTCAGAAAGTGTGAGAGGAGCTTCTAAGTAGTGATGTGCGATACCAATGAAGCATCGATACTTCCGGTACTCAATGATAAAGTATCGATATAATGCGTATTTATTTCAGTGGTATAATGCATTTTTGAGGCTCAAGTATCGATAGTTTGCTTGTCGATACTTGATACTGATAAAACCTATGAGGCACCTAATGAAGATGTGCGATTTTCAGCATTAATTCAGAATCTGTTGAATATATTAACGCTTTTATTCCAGTGGCTGCTTACTGATTGGGTATCTTTCGAAGCGTTTATTTTTATTCCTCTTAACGAGGTCGAGCTGTCGAGCTCACGCCTCGCTCTAGTGTAGTGATAAAGTATCGATATTATCGAATAAAAATGAGTATTTATTTAAATGGTAAAATGCATTTTTGAGAGGACGTCGAACCGATACTGGAGCACGTGGAGGCTAACATCACTCATTACTATTAGACCTAATTACTATTACTAGGAAGCTATCATCACGTGTCCGAATCATTAGCTTTTTTTTTTTTATTTCCCGTGCGCCCAATAGATAGTTGTGCCGATACCAATACCAAAAAGTATCGATACTTGCCGATATCGAGTACTCAAGTATCGTGTATCGTAATATGGCTCAAGTATCGATAGTTTGCATGTCGATACTCGATACTGAAAAAACCTATGAGGCACCTAATGAAGATGTGCGATTTTCAACGTTAATTCAGAATCTGTTGAATATATTAACGCTTTTATTCCAGTGGCTGCTTACTGATTGGGTATCTTTCGAAGCGTTTATTTTTATTCCTCTTAACGAGGTCGAGCTGTCGAGCTCACGCCTCGCTCTAGTGTAGTGATAAAGTATCGATATTATCGAATAAAAATGAGTATTTATTTAAATGGTAAAATGCATTTTTGAGAGGACGTCGAACCGATACTGGAGCACGTGGAGGCTAACATCACTCATTACTATTAGACCTAATTACTATTACTAGGAAGCTATCATCACGTGTCCGAATCATTAGCTTTTTTTTTTTTATTTCCCGTGCGCCCAATAGATAGTTGTGCCGATACCAATACCAAAAAGTATCGATACTTGCCGATATCGAGTACTCAAGTATCGTGTATCGTAATATGGCTCAAGTATCGATAGTTTGCATGTCGATACTCGATACTGAAAAAACCTATGAGGCACCTAATGAAGATGTGCGATTTTCAACGTTAATTCAGAATCTGTTGAATATATTAACGCTTTTATTCCAGTGGCTGCTTACTGATTGGGTATCTTTCGAAGCGTTTATTTTTATTTCTCCTAACGAGGTCGAGCTCACGCCTCGCTCTATGGGCGCACTATCGATACTTGAGCCATATTATAATATGCGATACTTGAGTACTCGATACCTGCAAGTATCGATAATTTTGGGTATTGGTATCGGTATCGGCACAACACTACTTCTAAGGTAAGTTAGCAAGGAACGGACGTATGTGGTGGTCGTCGACGAACAAGCCGCCGCGACCACAAAGCTTTCGAAGGTGTCCTCAGCGGATTTAATGAAGATGTGTGTGCTCGTAAGGCTTCGAGGCGAGTGAAAAGCGAAGTGGGCGCGTTGGTGTCTCAAACGGAGCCACGCATACCACCGAATAAGAAGTGTGCAAACTCTTCAACTTTACCGTGTGGCAGCGAACATTTAGCCAGCCGTCAACTCGTGGTAACAGGCGCCTTTGCTTCGTCAACCAAGCCCGCTGCATCGTCCATGAGAGAGGTGAGCGCTCTAAGCAGTAACTCGAGCCATTCCGCCTCCACGTTGTCCTGTCAGAAGCCCGTTTCAGTTGCGAGCGAGGATAGGTGCTGCAGCATTAATTGTGAGTATTCTTTTTCTTTGCTTCAGTGTAATTTTGGAGTCAGCACACGTGTCCGCCTACAAAGGTTGAGCTATAGCCAGTGTATCCCCCTGTAAGCGCAATACAAGCCTTGGTAGTAGTCCAGGATTGTGGCATTTTGTGAGGTCCTAGTGCAAATAGAGAAGGCTTGAGCGAGCCTCGTGTCCGTGAGTCCGAAGCGTTTATCGTCATGCTCTGGGGGCTTTCCGCTTTTTGGAACGAAGATTTGGGTGCCATTTACTGCTAAGGCCCGCTGCCTCTTATACTTAGGGAGTCTTTATTTCGCCTTAAATTATACACATACTAGCGGTGTAGATTGATGATATTTAAGGGGAGCTCTCCTCTGAGGCGTTTAGCTAGAAAATTGCTAATGTCACTTTGTTTTATAGGTCCCGTATTTCCTACACGTTTATTAGACGCAAACCGGTGTTGCAATCGGAGTGGTGAAATCGGATCCATTGCGGTGACTATTAGACGTTCCCATTTTTCCTACGTGCTATATGAGCGGCCAGAATTTTTGAATCAGAAGGACAAATTCCAGTGCATAACTTACACGATCTTTTGTCAGCCCTTACTGTGAGGGGTTATCCAGTGGGGCCTGTTGTCTTCGAGGGCCATTCAGTTGATGCCAAATAACGAGTGGTCTCTCATGCTTATTTATGTACATTAGTGTAAGCGATAGCAAACCTTGTAATAGCGTAAGTAAGGTTACTTAACTGGTCCTTGCAAATATTTTTTGTTATCAGTATTCCTAGAGTCCTCTGAACTCTCGTTGTGGTCGAGCTGGACGCTGTCAGTTACGATCAGCTAAGAGCAAGCTTATCATCTTTAGAATTAAACCAAGCTTTTCATTTTTGCATCCTACCTGTGTGTGGTTTCGGAAGTAACGGAAATGATAACAAACTTGGAGCCGCTAACAATAATCTACTTAGCTTGTAGTATGGGTTCCTTCTCGTAAAGCACCTCGGCTAGAGATCCTCAGGCCTGCGCGTAGTCGTTCTTCGAGTAACTTGACCAACGTAGGGAAGATTGAAAAAAATAAATCAATGATCACTTGTACAACCTGAAATCTGACGCAAAAATAACCGGGGCTTTATTTCAGAAAAAGGTACGGAACGAATAAAATATTCATCACAATTATCATCTGTGTCCTTCTATCGACATTTGCAAAAGGTTTTCGTAATCTAATCTAATTTCAAAAGTTCTTTAGATTTCGGATTTTAAAGAATGGCTCGAGTTCGCCTTTTCAGGGCTAGCAGTCTGACTATTCTTTACTTATTATTTTAAATTTTATCATAATGCCAGACTCAGGCAAAGCGTTAAGTGGCATTACAAGCCAAAAAACAAGTGATGGTAAATATACGTATAGCGAGATATATAAAGATGCCTGTAAAGATTACAGATTCGAGGCTTTTGATGCTATAATTAAGGATAAGCTAGAGGTTTTGCGCCAAGAAATGTGCACTAAGTATGATAATTTACAAGGAAAAGTTGAGTCACTAAAAGGGAACATAACTGAAATCCACGATAAAATTGCTAATATGAATGCTGAAATATCTGCAGCACGTAATGAAGCCAACGGGAACTTTAATAAGTTGGAGCAGTTCATCAAAGATCAATTCTCTGTTCTGTCAATGAAAGGTAATCAGCCTACAGGTGAAACTTCTGACTATCTAAGTGTGAATCCTCAGCCTATGGAAATTATCCCCTCCGGCTTAGGGAGTAATGATAATGATGGCAAAGACCTGATTAGTACAAATCGCAAACGGCTATACAATGATACGGATAAATGGATACCTGCAAAATCTAAAAAGGGTTGAAAATTGACAACATTAAGGATGTTGTTGATATAAATGATACAATCGCTGTTGCTTTTCGAGAAAGCAAGTCCGAACAG
>JAHWFO010107143.1:1204535-1267840 GCA_023313115.1 Rhysida immarginata | reverse complement strand
TCAGACTATTATTTTCAGGTGACTCTTGAGTGTCCAGGCTTGTCTTTTTTCGTTGGATACGGGAACACCACGAGGCCAACGAGAGACAGGCCAGGGTACTCAAAAGTCACCAACAATTCTGTCCATTTGTGTTTTAGACAGCTTGCATGATGATTATTTGAAACTGAAACTTCGTTATTAGAACTCAACGACTACGATTTCGATACAAAATATTTGATTATCCAGACAGCTAAAGAGTTGAATTTCTTGAATTTTGTCTGCCATTTTGATTCCACTCGAAAAAGTATAGTCTGACCTTGGAATCTCGCTATGCACGACCGGTCACACGCAATGAGCGAAGCGGTCGTTATTTTTAGATTTCCGTAACCGCACTGTAACGGTTGCGACTGGTCGGACTTCATGGAGATTGTCACAATGTAGCAATTGCTCATCCCTGTGTTTGGCACTTAGTTTAGCACCTGATTGGTTGATTATAGGGAAAAGCGTAGTGATCTAATTGGCAATTAAGACTTTTTTTGGTTGCGTAAATGGTCGTTATAGACAGTTTTTTAGTATTGGTTTAGATAGATTAGATGTACCAGTAATTGACAGTTAAGACATTACTGTGAGACAAAATTGTGTACGTAAATAAAATTACATTTTGAAACTTTTCTAGTTATACCATTAAATTGTAAATGTATTGCAGAATGTGCCAATCTCTAAACAATTATTATACACTATATGATCACAAATATCCGGACACATGCACGTTTGCGCTCTAGCCACGATTTCATGGAAATCAATAGGGCGTTGCACATCCCTTTGCCCGAATCACAGCTTCCACCCTTCGGGGAAGACTTTCCATCAAATGTTGGTAGGTACTTTCCGGAATGTTCCTCCATTCCTCCCGAAGAACGAGAATCAGTTCAGGTACAGAAGTTGCCCGATGTGATCTGGCCCGCAAGCGTCTTTCCAATTCATCCCGCAGACTCTCTATAGGATTGAGGTCGGGACTTTGTGCCGGCCAACCCATTTCTTCGACCCCTGAGTCTGTAAACCACTGCTGTACACGACTCGCTTTGTGGCACGGAGCATTGTAACGTTGGTAGAGAAATGGCCCGTTTCCGAAAAATTGCACGGTCGGAGTTAATGATTCCTTGCACAGGAACGAGCCGGCCCAGTCCGTACCATGAAAATGAGCCCCACACCATGACTCCTCCTCCTCCAAACTTGACTGTGGGCTCTGTGCACTCAGGTAAGAAGCTTTCTCCAGGTATGCGCCAAACCCAAACTCGTCCATCGGATTGCCAGAGTGTGTAGCGAGATTCGTCTGTCCACATTACACGTTTCCATTGGTCCACTGTCCAGTTTCTGTGGGCTTTGCACCACTCCAGACGTCGCTTGGCGTTGACCCTGCTGATGTGGGGCTTGTGGGCAGCAGCACGGCCATGGAATCCCATCGTGTGCAGTTCCCGACGAATTGTCATGGTACTGGCATCATTTGCAGAGGCGTTTCGAAACTCTGTGGCAATATTTTCCGTCGAGGACTTCCGGTTGCTGCGGGTGACACGACGAAGCACTCGACGGTCTCTGGCCGTTAGTTTCTTGGGTCTACCGGTTCGTTGTTGAACTGTTGTTGATCCCCGGATCTTCCATTTCATAATGACATCGCCTACTGTTGACTTGGGTATCTGAAGAAGGCTGGAAATGTCACGCACGGACTTGCCGCATAGGTGACATCCAACGATGGTTCCACGTTGGAACTCACTGAGCTCTGCCGAACGACCCATTCTTGCCAATGTCCAAGCAGAGTTGTGTCTGAAGGTGTGGGAAGCTATTTAAATGATGTGCAAGTCATTATCATGTGACATTGGGCCAATCGATGATCTGTGAGGGGTGTCCGGATATTTTTGATCATATAGTGTATCTTTAAAAGCTATTAAGTTGTTAAATTTTTTCCTTACTAATGCATGAATCACCTGTAGTTGACAGTTAATGCAGCAGAAGTTGACAGGCAGTTTCACCAGTAATTGACAATATTTTAATTGCACATTTTTATTATATATTTTTACAAAAAAAATTGACAACATTCAAAAGTAGCTGATGAAATCAAGCATTTTTAAGAATGTGTATAGTATTTAAAATTAATATCGGTAGAAGGGTGGATCATAATACTGTTCCTATTAACTAAACAGGTAGTATAAGAGAGGGACGTCAGGAGTTCCAACAAGTTTCGCCATTTATTCCTGGCTTTGTCAAGGATATATACAGCAAGACAATCGACAATCGAACAGTGAGTCTTCATCTTCTGTAACATAATCAAAAGGAGATCCTGTATAAACTTTCCGATATGGGCCATGTTTAAATCCCAGTGGATGGAATGGTTTTTCACCGTCCTTCTGTCCAGCTGGGCAGTGGTCCTCAGGGTAACATTCTGGAATGACTGTTATTCACTCCATCTGGTTTTACAGATAGTCGCCCACGCAGGAATGCCATAGAGGAGTATGGTCCGGATAATCGATTTGTACAGAAGTAGCTTGTTGTCAATGCTGAGGGCGCTGTTGCGACCCATGAGAGCTATGATACTGTACTTAGCCCTCTTCGCTTTATTCAGAGCATAAGACATATGCTGGTTCCATGGGAGTCTTGAGTCAATGATAACTCCCAGATACTTGTAGTTGTCCACCCAGTCCAGTTTCTTATTGAACAGAACAAGAGAATCTGGGGGATGCTTGAGCTTCCTATTGAGGTACAAAGCCTTGCACTTTCCGACGTTAAGGTTCAACTTCCAGCAGTTAAACCAGTCTTCGAACAGCTTCAAGGCGCACTGCAGCCGAGTGATAACGTGAGCCGTGTCATCCGCATAAAAATACAGATTACAATTATCGGGTTTCGGGAATTCATGTACAAAGTAATTAAATAGCACAGGCCCGAGGACAGAACCCTGAGGGATTCCGGCCTTTACAACACGGGGTGTGGAAAGATCTTCTTCAACTTCGGCTTGATAGGATCTGCCGTCAAGAAAGGATTTCACCATCAAAATCAAATCGGCAGGGAACCCGTCTCTGATCATTTTGTAGACAAGGCCCTCATGCCACACTTGGTCAAAAGCTTTACTGACATCGAGAAATACCACCCCGCAGTGCTTGTATAGGTTCAGGGGGTTGCTCAGGTCTTTAACGAGCCTTCATGTCTGCATCGGACAAGAGTGGGCAGCACGAAAGCCAAACTGCTCTTCCCGAAAAAGGTCATTTGCTAGACAGTGATCTTGGAATCTGACGAGAATCGTTCTCTCCAACACCTTGGACATCGTGGGTAGCAGGCTAATAGGTCGGTAACTCCCCGGAATTACAGGATTTAGCCCCTGCTTAGAGATACTCAACACAATAGATTTCCTCCAAGCCACAGGGAAATAAGAAAATTTCCAGCAGTCGCTAATGATATTGGTGAGAAAGTCAATAAAGTTCTGTGGGAGATTCATAAAGGCGTTATTACTCACCTTGTCTTTTCCTGGAGCCTTCTTCTTTTTCAGTTTACTTATGATGTTGGCGATCTCTCCAGCCTCGATGTTGTACTTCGTTAAATGCTGCTGCACTTCATCAAAGTTGACAATACCTTCTTCCACACCCTGAGACATGATTTGGCTCTCTGGCTTATCGTTGGTAGGAGTAACAAACTGCATTTCCAGTGAATCTGCTTGGGCCTTGTCCTGATCAGTTTGGACATAGTCACCTTGTGGAGTACGTAGTGGAGGAAGCGTGTCATTCTTCCTCTTCTGTAAAGCTCTGACCATACTCCAAATGGAATTGTCGCGAGCCGACAAGCTTTTGAGTTTTTCATTCCATCTAGCGTCGCGAAGCTCTTTTATATCCTCTTGGACTGTTCGCACTAGCCTGATATACTTGGTTTTGAGCCAAGGTTCACGATAGCGTTGCCATAGTCTACAAGTCCTGCTTCTTTCAGAAATTAGGCGTTGGATTCCAGGAGTGAGTTGGATTCGATGAGGAGGTTTATTCTCTGATGGATACTTACTAGCTTCTATGGCACTGTTAATACATCTGGTGATGTATTCAACACGTTGATTGATGTTTTTTGTACAGTAAGCATCGTCGGGGTGGCAGCCATATTCCTTAAGAATATCTTTGTAGAGCTTCCAGTCTTGATGATGTATCAGGTCCTCTCGGAAATTTATGTCGACATTGTCAAAGTTCAACGCCACAGGCTTGTGGTCAGAAGAAAGATCATCAATCGTGAAGATATTGTACGGCTTGAAGAAACCCTTCAAGAGCGAGATGTCCAAAAGGTCACTACTAGGGGAGTGGTCGCAGTAGTAGGTGTCCTCCACAAGTCCAGCAGCGATGATATCATCTCTACCTTGTATGCTAGTAGTCTGAAAGAGGCAAACGAGCCTTTATATACAGAACAGTGGTACAAAATGTATACAATGAACGTTAAGATACCAATAGGATATAAAATAAGGGAGCCAATGGGTTCAAAAAAGGAAATAAGGAAATAATGGCCAATAGAATAAAATAGAAAAACGCAACTTTGAATTATACAAAAAGAAAGAAAATATACAGAAGTTATACAGAGATGGTGCGTGTTCAACGCGGACCAAAAAGAGAAATTATCCGGTTGGCTGGGGACAAGGGGATTTACAGAATTGAATAAAACAACATAAATAAGAATAAACAAGAGCTGGCTAAGAAATACACAAAAAGCAAAATAGGCATAAAATAATACAAAAAACGAGAGAAAGAAATCATAATTCTATATCTGATCTATTAAGTATTGCATGCACGTTAAAGTCTGTTTGGCAACTGAGAAGTAGGTGGAGGGTGGACTTCTTGGCCTTGAATATTTCGATCGCTTCAAGGGTAGAAGTTTTTTCTGGTTTATTACAGACATGCAAGACAGACATAACATCTTCTTGTGTTTTCAACGAGTGTCCGGAATCTGCAAGATGATTTGCATAGTGGGAAATACGATCCCGTTTTTTATACGAGTCAACATGTTCTTTGAATCGTATTGCAAGATTGCGGGTCGTTAATCCCACATAGAACATGTCACAAAATGCACAATCCAGGCGATAAACTTCGGGCTGGGAATACTTGTCGTTGGTGACGGAGGCGGGCGGGTTCAGGGATCGAGCTGATGGGGTAAGAGTACGGAAAGATATTCGGAGGCCGAGGGACGACAGGAAATCAGAGAGCTGGGAGAAATTATGATCCAGATATAATAAGGACGTCCATTTCGTAGGAGGAGGGGGGGAGAGGAGGGCTCGTCTGCGGCGGTGGAGGATGCGGGAGAACGTGGAGGACGAATATCCACTGGCTTGGGCGAGGTACCGGATTATGCGGAGTTCGGAAGATCTAGATAGAGGGTTGAGGGGGAGCTTCTGGGCACGGTAGATTAGGAATCTTAATGAGGCTTGTTTGTGGGTGGGGGTGTGTGAGTAGGAATGGTGTATTAAGTTGGAGGATGTGGTCGGTTTGCGAAAGACGGAAAAGGAGAAGCGGTTAGTGTGGGGGTTGTTGGTGATGAGGATGTCAAGGAAAGGGATAGACCGGTTAGTTTCTATTTCAAAGGTGAATTGGGCATGGGGGGAAAAGGAGTTAAAGGTGTTAACAATAATAATTGGAGTAGTGGAACGGGAGTCAAAGAGGATGAGGATGTCATCGACATATCGGAAATACGCGATGACGGAGGAATTATTGAGGAAGGGGGTGACGTATATTAATTCTAGGTGCTGTAGGAAAACCTCAGACAAAAAACTGCTGAGTGGGAGCCCCATTACTAGCCCTGTGGGGTGGGAATAGTAGGAGTTGTTAAAGGAGAAGTAGTTCTACGAAGAAATTACAGAGAGGATAGCTAGTAGGTCGATAGTATCGGGTTTGGGGAAAGATGGAGCATGTAATAGGCACTGAAGGATAGAAAGGGTGGGGGAGACGGGGACGTTAGTGTATAAGTTGGTGATGTCAAGGGACATAAGGGAGAGGTGCTCATCTGTGTAAATGGAAGAAAGGGACTCAGTAAGGGTGAGGGAATTACGTCCGTTGTAAGTATTAGGAAGGATTTTCAGGTTAAAGAGGAAGGTGGAAAGGGATTTGGTAACGAGGTGGGCAGGGGCAGGATTGAATTGTCAATTACTGGTACACTGTCAACTACTGGTACATCTACCCTACATTGGAATCAAAAATGTCGGTTGTTGGTCGCGTAAGACAGGCGGTCGTTTTGCTAACAGATTTTCCGTGTAACTTTCTGCCGGACCAAGCAAAAATGGTCTTTAAGCTCAGATGGTCGTTAGCACAGGTTTTACCGTAATAAATAAGTAAATATCTTCAAGGGAAATGTATTCAGCGAGAAAGAACTGTAAGGTTAGGAAATAAATTCTTATTAAGATTCCAAAAAGACGTATTAGCTATTACGCAGTAATGATTTTAAATTTCGGGAATAACTTATAGAGAATTTTCCAACATTTTGGATCATAATCTCAAGTTGTCCTAAAAATTTTACAAGGTCGATTTTTTTCATTAATACTTTATGAATTTTTGGTTTTGGTTGGTATAAACGTCTCTTTCAACTACTATGATCATATTAGGGCCGCAAACTTTGCCTCGCAAGGGTTCTTTAACGTGCAGCCGGAATACTTTATGACAAAATTCAAAATCGAATGTATAATCGAATGTTATTCTGCCCCACGTTTCGAATGATATATCACATTATGAGAATAACGAGTAAAACATGAGATGATATATCACTTGTCGTGTCTCATAGTTTTGAAACCTCTGGACGATTTAAAAATGTCACTTCCGGGTGAGGAGAATTGCTGACTAGCAAACTTAGATGACTTTGAGGGATGAATGGATGAACAAATTTACCGATCATCAAGCGTGCAGCATTGACTGAGTTTAAAACTGAACAATTAGCGTAATCCGTGTGAAATTAGTTCAAACTTCGCTTTTATTGCGTTTAATAATCTTAATCCAACCACGTGATTTGTCAGTCGTGTTACATTACTACCCTCACCCTTTTCAGCGGTCAATGTTTCATTAATTCGGTTTATTCAATTTTCTAAGAGCTAGCGAAAATTATCATATGGATTGAGGTGAGACTTCATGCACTCAGCTATTACATGTGTTTTTGAAATCAGTCATAAACATTAACCAAGACTCTTAATAAATTCGGATGTTCAAGTTAAAATTGAAGCAAACTGTTTTGTGATATTTTTGAATGCTTAATATTTGTCTTAGTTTTTTTTCTTCTTTTGAATGATTCAGTTCTTGTTACCGTCCATGTGGGTTTTTCAATTCATTTAAGAATTTCCGTTAGTGAAGTTTTTTACATAAGCAATGGTAATGGAAATAATATATGTGCCTGGAGAGATTGTTAATGTTTTCTTGTTTTTTTTGTATTTTTTTTTCTTTTGGTGATTTACAATCTTTGGACTTTCGACTTTAATTTAATCTAAAAGAACATTATTATAGTGAATAATTTTTTTATATTAATTATATTTCTCACGCACTTCAGTTTCAATTGACTCTTATAGAGCGCACACATTGAATTAATGTTTTTGTTTGCATTAACGTATGGTATACCTGGTTGTTTACCTCACCCACAGGTTGTAGCTTTTCGGCAGGGCTGCATATGTTTGTACACATCTTCAAACTTTAAACGCGGATCAGATTACATATACATAATTTTAATGCTGAACGTTAACGTTAAAATACGTTATCATACAAATTGTTTTATTGTAACCAGAATACGTCTCGCATAATCATATATGCTGATATAGTAAAATTATTAGTGTCAATCAAAGTATCATGATTAGTAGATGATTTTTAAGTCAATCAGATTATTTATAAATTTTATTTTCATTTTGAATTTCATTTTCATCAAGAATAAAAAGGCAGCTAAATGTAATGGAAGGCTTTGACCAATGAACAAATATAATGAATAGCAATATATTTAATAAGAAAAATATTGGCAATTTACAGGTTAATTTTGAATAAAGCTTAAATGTACAAATATTTACACAATCTTTAATAACATGCAGACGCAAATAACTTTTGTCCGTCTGTCTGTCCAAAGGAAAGGATGGCCACCGTACTAGGGTTGTCAAAATTTCAAGAGATACATATTCAATTTTATTGCAATTACTACTACTAATAAAATAAAATTTTTTCTTCAATTTTTAATATATTTTATTTTTAATACGTATATATATTGATTTTTATAATTAACTAGTATTTATGTCCGTTTTAAAAACGATAAATAAAAATTGATCGATTGGTTGACTAGTTTTTCATAATTTAATAAACATGCAAAATGGTTCTATGCTTCATAATAAAAAAATAATAGGGTTAAGGTCAGTTTTAAAAACGGGAAAAATATTTGGAAAAAAATTTTTGTTCAATGAAAGAAAAATTAATTTAAATATCTGAACTGCATAAAAGTTGTTTAAAAAAATTTGCTTTTTAAAATTTGGAATAGAAAATTTATCGAAGAAAAAACGTCGTTTAACTGAAGCATGATGGAAAGGCGTTGAATTAGCTTTAATAATAATGCTATTTCAATAGGACTCCTTATAAAGGGTTAGGAAGAAATGATCACTTTGTGATTACGCCTTCAATACACTTTTACCTTTCTTCTTATACACTACCCTATCAAAAGTCATGGGACACCATCACTTTAATAGAAACACTCAAAAATATACATATTTTGGTATCTTATTGGTCCACCTTTTGGCTGCTATCACGGCTTCTACTCTCAGGGGCATACTATGTCCACAAGTTTGCCAGGTAATTTTCGCCATTCTGCTATAAGTGTCTTGGACAGTTCGGTCTCGGATTTCGGGCGTTCCGGACAAGCGCGCAGATGTTACAACACGTCCCACAGATGTTCGATGGGGTTCATATCGGAGTTCTGGGCAGGCCAGTCAAGTTTTTGGACCCCCTTCTCATCAAACCATGTGCCTACAGCGCTTGCTTTATGGCAAGGTGCGTTATCGTGCTGAAAACCTGGGATTGCTGCGTTGTCCAGAATGTCTTGGTAACGCTCTGCGTTTAGATGTCCGTCCACATAAACGATTGCACCCAACCCTTATCATGAAAACGCCCCCACACCATCACCGACCCTCCGCCGAACTTCACCGTGGGCAGAACACAGCTTGGCAGATAACGTTCGCCGGGCGTTCCCCATACCCAAACCCGTCCATCCGATTGCCAGATGGTGTAGCGGGACTCACCACTCCATTCAACCATTCGCCATTGATCCAGAATCCAATGTCGTCGTCTCTTTGCACCATTGCAATCTCCTCGCTGCGTTGCTGGTGCTGATGTGAGGTTTGTGGGCTGCCGCTCTGCTTTAACAACCCATTGCATGCAATTCCCTGCGAACAGTCAGGGTGGTCACATTTGTTCCCGTCGACTCTATGAACAATCTTGTCAGTCCTCAAGCCATGTGTGACCACTTTACGAAGAGCCCTTTGGTCTCTGGCCGACATGATCTTGGGTCTTCCAGTCCTAGGCAGAACACTTGTGGTGCCTTTCTCTTCCCATGCCCGGATGACGTTGTGAACGGTCGATTTCGGGATACTTAGGAGGGTTGACATCTCTCTAACAGTTTTACCTGCGAGATGACACCCAACAATTGTACCTCTTTGAAAGTCTGAAAGCTCTTTTCTTTGAGACATTCTTACAGCATTCACGCAAGCATCATCTCATAATAGTGCTGGGAAAAATGCCAACAGTGTAATTGCAAAGGAATGTCTCATTTTCATGCAAATCAGGGTTGTCTTATGACTTTTGATAGGGGAATGTATTTCCAGTTTTCTCAAATCCGATCCAAAAACACTGAGGACAAATGAAAAACATTGGGACAGTACTCCAGAAATGTATTTTCTAAGACAGCGATTCGTTTGCTGTTGTTGATGGGAGCTCTACGCGCTCAATCAAATTAACAAAATCCATTGAAAATAAAACCATGACGTTAGAAACTGATCCACGTACACAAAACTTCTTTAGCATGTATAAAAACTGAATTTTTGAAAAATGAAAATATTTAAAGTCAAAAAACTACAAAACTGAAACTTCACGCCCAAAATAAATAATAAACCATTAAGGAATGACATAACCAAGTACCGAAAGGTTAAACTCAACCATTCGCGGAACTATGTTTTTAAACGGCCCTATGTTAGCATTGGAAGTTTCTCATGGACGATAA
Organism: Rhysida immarginata; assembly: GCA_023313115.1. Classification (NCBI taxonomy): domain Eukaryota; kingdom Metazoa; phylum Arthropoda; class Chilopoda; order Scolopendromorpha; family Scolopendridae; genus Rhysida; species Rhysida immarginata. The sequence goes on along the minus strand of JAHWFO010107143.1, from coordinate 1,257,637 downwards.
TGATACCATTAAACCACGTACCTTTGCAATAATTTCAACTATCATTAATATTACGTTATATTCATTCATAACACGTCATTCCAAGTTGTTTGATATATTACAAGCCATATTTTAGCATTGAAAGTTCGAATGAATCATAATGGTTCCACTAAGCCAGGTTCCTTGAAACCAGTTTCGACTATCGTTAATTTTACGTTATATTCATTCATGTCACATCATCTTAATCATAGCTAGCAAAATTGTTTAAAAGAAATTATTTACTAGAATTTCAGTAAAAGCAAGGTTTTTATTATTAATCTTGAAATTATCCAAATCGTTTGATATATTTCATGCCATATTTTAGCATTGAAAGTTCCAATGAACCATAATGGTTCCACTAAACCAGGTTCCTTGAAACCAATTTCGACTATCATTAATTTTACGTTATATTCATTCATGACACATAATGTATCAAACAACTTGGAATGATATGCCATATTTTAGCATTGAAAGTTCCAATGAACTATAATGGTTCCACTAAACCAGGTTTCTTGAAACCAATTTCGACTATCGTTAATTTTACGTTATATTCATTCATGACACAACATTCCAAGTCGTTTGATATATTACATGCCATGTTTTAGCACTGAAAAGTTTTGAGGGTGTCATAAGGGTACTATTAGAGCACGTGTCATTGTTTCGATTTTAACCATTTTTAAAATGGTTCATTCCCGGAACCTTATTTTTTAATTGGACAAAATAGTAATTTATATCCGCTTCTATCTCGTCATTACGATTTGTTTGATATATTACTTATTATATCTCTCCATTGAAAATTGCTAGGTGGGGTCGTAAAGGTACAATTTGTGCACGTGCTATTGAACAGATTTAGATAATATTTGTGATTTATTTGTGCCATGCACCATGTTCATCGACTAATGAAAATAATAATGAATAACCGCATCTATCTCGTCATTACGATTTGTCTGATATATTGCTCAATATATCTTCCCATGGAAAATAGAGGTACCATTTGTGCACGCGCCAATGAACCGATTTAGATAATATTTGTAACTGGTTCGTGCCATGAACCATATTCATCGACTGACGAAAAGAGATTTTGAAAATCTTTCATAGCCTCGGAGGAGTTTGAGTTACAGATAGACAGACAGACAGACACGTTTCCCCATACTGATAGCTTAAAGCACCTTTCGGTACTTAATAAAAGGTGATTTAGGTGTATCTCTCACAGGAACCGAGTCTATAAAGGGGACAGACAGACAGCACTTGAATTTATTAATAGTGGATGGATGGATTATTATTTATTATTATTATTATTATTATTATTATTATTATTATTATTATTATTATAGATAGCGTATCTCTCTCGCTGCGTGTCGAGAGAGTACACCTGTCATCCCACCTGGCAATTCCAAAAGGGTAATTATTCCTTACTTGTAGAGAGCGTTTAATATGAAAACTGGAATGAAATATACGATTGCTCCGATCCAAACGTCGCCGCTTCATTGTTTGACCGACGGTTACGATTCATTCTCTCAAATTGCATTCCAGTGAATCATGGTGTAGCTTCTTCCTCGCGTAAAAAGTTCCCCAGCTGGTATAGCTACGAACTCATTAGATGCATGAGAATGAAAAATACTACTCATAAACAGCATAAGAAAAATGGGGACAGTCATTCTCTTGCTGCTTTCGTCTCCCTTCGGCGTCAGTGCAAAGAGTTTCAAAGACAATGGAGTTTATATTAATCACCTGGAGAATGGTCTTCGTTCTCAGCCAAAAACCTCTGGTCACACTTCAACGCTAAAACCAAAGAAAAGCTTCCCTCATCAGGCTTCACGAGTGTTGACAACCGACCCCTTACGTCCTTAATAGATACGTGCAATGCTTTCGCACACCATTTTAACTCGACTTACAATACTTATCAACCTCTATCTGCCCTCCCACATATTGACGGGGAATTCCAACAGCTCTCTAATGTTATCGGACAATTCCTCTTAACTGAAGTCTCCATCAACGATGTCGCGAAAGCAGTCATGAATATTCGCACAAAACGCAGCCGTCTCTACAGGATATTCCCTCTTTTATTTTTAAAGGAATATGCCCTTTGTTTTCTTCACCCCTAAGACACATTTTCAACCTCTGTATTAGAACTGGCACTTATCCGGACCTCTGGAAGCGTACACGTATTATTCTAGTACAATAAAATGGCGCAAGAAATTTGATTACAAATTACCGGCCCATTGTTCTTCTTCTAAAGATTGCCAAGATTTTCGACCAACTTCTGTACCATTTCGTCAGTGCCCATGTTTTATCTGCCATTCCAGCTGCTCAACACGGTTTTATCCCGAGTCGTTCGGTCCAGACAAACTTAATAACTTTTCTAGGCGAGTGTTTTAATGAGTACGAATGTTGTGGCCAAACTGATGTCATCTATCCATACTATTCTAAAGCTTTCAACATGGTTGACCACGCCATCCTCATCCACAAACTTAAAATTCTAGGCATTGATGGGAATTTAATGCAAAGCTACCTTCCATCACGCACATGTCAAATTGAACTGGACGTCATTCTTTCTGCCCCGTACTACCCAGTCAAGGGGGTACCTCAAGGCTCGGTGTTCGGCCCTCTTCTGTTTTCTATCTATACGGCTGATTTGTTTTTGGTCATTAAGAAATCGAAGCTGCTGCTCTATGCAGATGACACAAAATTTATCACCGTATCAATAGCTATAGAGATGCTGTCAGCTTACAGCAAGACCTTGGCAGACTGGTTAGTTGGAATCAATCCAATGGCCTTCATTTGAACACCTCCAAATGTTTTTTTTGTCATTTCACAAACAAAACGAATCCATTCATTACAGCGTACAAAATTGCTAACACCGATCTTCGAGGGCTCTCTACAGTCCGTGACTTAGGTGTTACCTTGGACAGCAAACTGGATTTCAATGAACACACGCGTAACATTAGACTGAAGGGCACTCGTATCCTAGGCATGATCATGCGCAACAGCAGTGGCTTCAAAGAGCTCAACACCCTGACTTTCCTTCTAAAAGGAGTAGAGCCACATAGTGATTGCCACAAACGTGTAAAATAGTGATTGGCGTCTCTCTGTCGCATTAAAAATTCCGTGATAGTCTTTATATTTATTAGGACGGTTTATTACTATAGACAACATAAACTGAAGAAACAAACGGTCCCAATGAAACGTACCGATCTCTCAATTGCTTTGAATCCCCGAGCATTTATACCCGTTGATTTCCAAGAAACTCAGATCTTCTTGGCAGGATTCTTCGCCTCTGAACCCTGCTAATAAATTATTTGAAATAAAGCGTGCCATCACACAGTGGTCATTAACTTGTCTAACAAATAGGCGAGAAGATGTCGTTCTTACTCGGCTTATACCCCGTCCGCACTGCTGGGCTAGCTTATTGTTGAGCTAGCTTATTCGATAAGCTAGATATCTTGGCTTAAGTTGTAGGCTAGGTCGTTCGCACCTAAGTGCTCTAAAACTAGTCTACAGTTCGTCGCAGGTCGTCGATATTTTCGTCCCAAATCTCTATCAAAATGCGAACTTCCTCCGTAGTCCACTTTTCCTCCACCCCCCCCCCCCGTTTTTTTCTATACTTATTGGTGTTGGTGCAGTCATATAAATTACAAAGTAGCACGATCTTATAACCTTAGTCAAGCCAAGCAAGCGAAATGCTCCAAAACTACGGAATCATGGGAAAAAACGTATCCCATGATGCAGTGCGTTTGTGGCTCAACTGGATAAGCTAGTTTAAAAGTCTAGCCCATCATAAGCTAGCTTATCAGAATCTGGGCTAGCTTATTTTTTGCAGTGCGGACGGGGTATTAGGATTGGTCACAGCCTTCTTACTCACATCCATTAGGGAGGGGTCGTTTCCCATTATTTCCCGCATTCTGGAAATGTATGGCCAGTTCTTGGTAGCTTCGCCCGTTCGCTTTTGCTTATCAACATTTTTTCTAAAATTACCACCACTTCTGTTGAAATCCAAAGTACGTCATTTTTCTTTGAAAAATTAACCAGCAGTGAACAATTTATAACTACATCCCTGTATATGAATTTACTTACAGCTAATATAAAAAACAAACAAGAATCACGTCCTTACATGAACCCTCTGACGGTCCTCGTTAAGGGGAGGCAGTTGAAATCGGCATTACTGAAGGGTCATTGCCCATTATTTCCTGCATTCTGGAAAAGAATGGCCAGATCTTGGTAGCTTTGCCCGTTCGCTTTTGCTTATCAACATTTTTTAAAAAATGGCCACCACTTCTGTTGATATCCAAAGTACGTCATTTTTCTTTGAAAAATTAACCAGCAGTGAAGAATTTATGATAACATCCCTGTATATGAATTTACTTACAGCTAATATAAATAAACAAACTAGAATCACATCCTTACATGAACGCACTGACGCTCCTCGTGAAGAGGAGGCAGTCGAAATCGGCCTTTTACTGAAGGGTATTTGTCCATTACTTCCTGCATTCTAGAAATGAATGGCCAGTTCTTGGTAGCTTTGCCCGTTCGCTTTTGCTTATCAACATTTTTACTAAAATGACCACCACTTCTGTTGAAATCCAAAGAACGCCATTTTTATTTGAAAAATTAACCAGCAGTGAACCATTTATAACTACATCCCTGTATATAAATTTACTTACAGCTAATATAAAAAATCTCTTGTGGGCACCACGTGACTTCCCTGTACGCTTATTGAATTACATATACACATTTTTGCTCCACTTCATTTAAACTTAGTTCATTTGAAAATGAGATACGATCCTCCAATTCTTTAATAAAGTTACACAATTATTAAAATATTAGTTTTTATTAATATCAGATATTTATACACTTGAATTTATAACACTTGTGACTACAGTTGTGAATTTTCAATTGGTCTCACATCTCGTTTGTACTTCAAAAGAATGACTTTTAAACATTTAGGTAAAATTGCAGAAATGTTTGTTTCACCATCAGTATTTTAGTATGGATATATGCTTTAAAGACACTTATTCATAGTCATTGGAATCATTCCACGAGAACTCGACCAGGTGGAGTTGCTCGACCATTTTAGATTTTTTTTCTTATTTTTACATCGTGGGTAACCCTATCACTGAAAGTTATAAAACAATTTTTATTTTATTTCATTTTATTTCATTTTATTTTATTTTATTGGATCTTCAGCCATCTTGGTTCTAGACGCATTGTTTGAAAAGTGGCTACCATTTTACTCCAGTATAGAATAAAAAGCTCTCTTTCCAGTTTCGTAAAGAGGGCATCACAAACTTTTAGAAAATATAGAGATGTTTGAAAATTTTCTCGATACTTGATTTAATCGACTTTGAAATCAGCAATATTCGCGAGCGAAATTCTCATTTTTGACGACATATTAAGATGACTGGGAAATGGAAGTTATAAATTTTTTTGTGAATCCTATGGGTAGGGTAGTTATTACCTATACAGAAAAAATATTTGGATTTGGCACAGTTCCTCTTTTATCTGAGCTAAAATTTGGGAAATTTTTCATTTTTGCTGATTTCAAGGTTAAATATCTCAAAAAGGGGAACAGGAAAAATTTTTTTTTCAACCTTATAACCCAATGTTGAAAGTATTTTTTGTAAACAAAAAATGATTTTTATTCAATAGTCATGAATCACGTCTATCTTGTAATTCCCTTAAAGTCTTTCTTTTACTCATGTCGTCACCTTTTATTTCTTTATAAACATAAATATCTCTTGTAGCTGCAATTGCAACCGCTTTTGTATGCGCTTCATTTCCCCAAGTTTTAATGTTGTAGTATTATTTATTAATTCTATTACACTTGCATATTCGAATAAAAAAGTTATTCTGTCAGGGTGTTCAAAATATTAGCAATTTTTATAAAACTATAACAACATAACATTCTAAAGCACTTATGTAGTTTTTGTATCCCAAATAAACATAACAATAACGAACGGAATAGACATGACCCAACCATCACCTTCTGTTTTCACTACTGAGAAATTTATTCTTAAAACATCATAATTTTTTTTTCTTTCGTTGTAAATCAATATGATGAGACTTTAGAACTATATTATTTTCTATTAGAACATTTCCTTTTGTCATTTCCACAAAGTCTTCGTATGCTAAAAATATCATTTCTAAACGATTACAACAATTTTCTTTAGAAAACGTTACATTTATTTTATGAATCTCCGGCAGTTTTCTATCAGCAATTTGTAAAATTGCTTCATCTGAATTTAATGCAATATTTTCTTTTACGGTATTAGCTTCATGAATAGTACTACAATTTGAAATAGTTTTTTATATTATTAACGATGATTGTTCATTTTGAGCATACCCAGGATCGTTGCTATGTAAATTAATTTTTACAAATATTGCCCTCTCACGCAATCAGTTGTGATATTTATAATTTTTTAATATGGTCGAAAAACATTATCTATAACTTCTCTAAAGGAAGTTACTGCATTACAAAAACTATATGAAAAGTGAATTTTCTGTAGTTATTAGCTCATTAGGGAAAGTACCTTCACTTTTTCAGCAAAAGTTTAGACAGCTGCACGCCCTAGAAGTTGTATATTTTCTTATTTGTTTTATAAAAATTTCTTACATCTCTCCATAGATTTTAATAAAAGCAAGAAATATTAATGATTTTTATTTATTTATTTATTTATTTATTTATTATTTTTTATAACTATCTCCTTAAAACGTGAATCATTAAGGCAAACATCATAGCTAACGAAAAAGATAGGCCATGGCATTGAAAATTACCTGATCTTCTTAGTCAAAGCAACAATGTAAACCTTCGCTGTTTCCTTCTTGGATTTTAGCAATCAGTACTTTTTCGTTTGTTGGGAACAATGAAGGTTATATTGTTGGTGTTTCCTGGTGAAACACCTCCTTGACAGAAGGCCTGATAACGGAAACGTCATACATTGTTACATAATCATTAGTCGACCAAATTAAGATCTTATTATTGGTAGTAATAGGATTAACAATGGTCGATTAGTGATGATGTAATAATGTATGACGTTTCCGTTATCAGGCCTTCTGTCTAGGTGGATTTGCCTGGTGCCATCTCTTGAGCGCTTCGTTGGTTTACCGTTATATCTCCAACATAAATTGACTCGGAACAATTTGGCCTGCCTAAAACCTTCCGTGGGTCAATCTGAATTGCCATGCAAATTTCATCAAGATTGGTCCGGGCATTTTGGAATGCATAGCGAACAGATAGACATATAGAGAATCTTATAAACAGGCTGTCCCAAATTGATATATACGCTCTTTGAAACGCTATAACTCAGCAACGAAATGAGACAGAAATATAAGGTTTGTTGTATTTTATTCTTTAAACTTCCTTAAGCCCGTACAGTCGGGTGCAAAAACGTTTTTACCTGCTCCGTAGGAACTGAACTTACCGGATGATGATCGGTTGCAAAATCAGATACTTTTACTAAGAGTCAAGGCAGATAGGACTGGATCTGTTCTTCTGAATGAAAATAGGGTAGGAGGTATACGCTTGGGATGTGCTATTCACGTGCTCAACTATGACTTAAGTCTAAACCTTTATCCACTAGACTGTACTTGTTTAAAATGTCACTCTCTGCCACAGTACACTCCCAACACCGACGTCGAATACAGCCACATACAGACTGGATTTAGCTAATGGAATGTTCCATCTGATCTCTTAATTCCTTCAGTGTTTGTACGTTTGTGGCGTACACCGTGTTCTTTAGGTAAAAGTCGAGAGGGGTTAAATCGCTAGATCGAGGAAGGAACTCCATAGCACTTCCTCTTCGTCCTATCCATCTGGGATTGTCTCGGAGTTTTGTTATCGTTACCCTTGTTGGCGATGGTGTACCAAATTCAACTCACCAACCTCGTTGAACCTCCATATTCTCCAGTTTCCAATAACACTTCAGTATCCACTTACGATCATAGAATGAAAGTCTGACCGCCATTTTGGTTTATAAACAAATGAACAGCAATGACAGTTAACAGAGTACTTATAATATAAATAATATACATAAGAACAAGACTGAACTGGCCGATCTGTGGATACTTTGATGCAAAGGAGACGATGGATTCCACTATTTCCACAAAGAATTTATTCATCATAACATAGATTGGACCCGGTGTCTTCAGATTATGATACAGTAAATAAAGCTGCTAAATCAAGAGCGGCACAATTACCCTGCCTGACAGGCGTGTGTGATATATATCTTCCTGTAACTAAATTTAAATATAGAAGGAGTGTGTCGTATGTCGGCCTAGGCTAAATTACCACCAACATTACGTCTCTTGGCGCCATATTCTCAATTTCAGTCACGGCTGAAGAAACATATAATGACCTGAATTCTTTATCTTGCTATTATTAAATTAATTAGGATTGAAATTTTTTAAAATGACCACCACTTCCGTTAAAATCTACAGTACGTCATTTTTCTTTGAAAAATTAACCAGCAGTGAACAATTTATAAGTACATCCCTGTATATGAATTTACTTACAGCTAATATAAAAAAACAAACAAAAATCACGTCCGTACATGAACGCACTGACGTTTCTCGTGAAGAGGAGGCAGTCGAAATCGGCATTGCAGAAGGGTCGTTGCCCATTATGTCCTGCATTCTGGAAAAGAATGGCCAGTTCTTGGTGGCTTCGCCCGCTCGCTTTTTCTTATGAACATTTTTTTTTAAATGTATTTTTTAAGTTTCGCCTCTTATCCTCGTATTGTTTATATACCTATGTTTGTGAATCAGTCCAATGATTTACCTCACTGCTATTATACATAATTTGGCCAAATTTCGCTTAGTGATTTTCGTATGCTCCCAAGAGCAAAAGGACCATAGCACTGGTCCATTGGATATTTTGCTTTGGAAGATCTACAATTTTGAATACTCAGTAAAGGAATGGATAAGTAATATTACTATACAGGGTGAATTAAAGGATAGGGTCAAACTTCAAAATGTAATTCCTGATCAGAAAAGTAACCAAAAAGTCCATATCAACAAATGTTTGGTAATAATTGTATGCACGACTTCATGCACTTATAACAATACATACGGAACAGTGCAGAATTACAAAGTTTCATTTTGAGTTCTCATCGTGATCTTGGGGCAGCAGAGATTCAATGGTCTGATAAACATATCAGGAACAAACTAAGATGGTCTTAACATATACAGGGTGATTCATAAGTCTCCCTTCCTATCTTGGATACCAATGCAATTATGCAAATTCCAATACAGGGAATGAATAGGAACTTGAGGGTGCTCTATCTGATGGAGCACCTTTGATCATCTGAAATATGCTAATTACGACACATCCATTCTATCTCGAAAACCGTAAGAGATACACGAAACATTCCATACCAGACCATATGTTGCCATTGATTAATAAGAAACTCCTATCTCTGTGGCAGGAGTCTTGGCCGCCTAATCCTGCAAATAAATTATTCGAAGTAAAGCCTGTTATTAGCCCTTGGGCCTTACCTAGTTTAAGCATCAGACGTGAGGACGTGGTCCTTACCCGTTTAAGAATAGGCCAATGTCGCCTCACTCACGCCTACGTTTTGAATAAAGAGCCAACTCCTTTATGTTCATGTGGGGCAACTCTGACGGTCAAGCATATTCTCACTCAATATACTTGATACGCTAAGCTACGTCGTTCAGTTGGTCTTGAGCATACGCTAGATTGTTTATTGGGGGAAAACCCCGTGATCTGTAAAAAAAATTTCGATTATTAATGAAAATCCATTTTTTAAACACATATAATCATATTTTTAAATGCTGTTTCTTAAATATCTTTTATCAGTATTATGAATATTCATATTTTTAAACTCATCATTTATAGTTTTACATGGTACTATAACACTATAGGATATATATTTTTTTTTACTAAATATACCCTTGTTTTAGCTTGTTGAGTATTTTATTAACCAGCAGTGAACAATTTATAACCACATCCCTGTATATGAATTTACTTACAGCTAGTATAAAAAAACAAACTAGAATCACGTCCTTACATGAAAGCACTGACGGTCGTCGTGAAGAGGAGGCAGTCGAAATCGGCATTACAGAAGGGTCGTTGCCCATTATGTCCTGCATTCAGAAAAGAATGGCCAGTTCTTGGTAGCTTCGCCCGTTCGCTTTATCTTATCAAAATTTTTTTAAATGTGTTTTTTAAACTCCGCCACTTATAGTGGTATTGCGCTCCTGTCACGGAATAACCTTAAGAAGCGCATTCTGCGGCGATTAGCGACCAAATCTAAAAATGATAATCAGAATTAAATTTATCATATCATTTATCATTATCATTTCGACCAAAATATAAATAAAGGCCTTGTTTATATACCTGTGTTTAGTGAATCAGTCTAATGATTTACCTCACTGCTCTTATACATAATTGGCCAAATTTCGCTTAGTGACTTTCGTATGCTCCTAAGAGTCAAAGGACCATAGCACTGGTCCATTGGATATTTTGCTTTGGAAGATCTACAATTTTGAATACTCAGTAAAGGAATGGATCAGTAATATTACTATACAGGGTGAATTAAAGGATAGGGTCAAACTTCAAAGTGTAATTCCTGATCAGAAAAGTAACCAAAAAGTCCATATCAACAAATGTTTGGTAATAATTGTATGCATGACTTCATGCACTTATCACAATACATACGGAACGGTGCAGAATTACAAAGTTTCCTGATGAGTGCTCATCGTGATCATGGAGCAGCAGAGATTAAATGGTCTGGCAAACATATCAGGAACAAACCAAGATGGTCTTCACATATACAGGGTGATTCAAAAGCCTGTTACCCCTTCCTATCTTCGATACCACTGCAGTTATGCAAATTCCAATATAGGGAATGAATAGGAACTTGCGGGTGCTCTATCTGATGGAGCACCTTTGATCATCTCAAATATGCTAATTACGACACATCCAAATTCTATCTCGAAAACCGTAAGAGATACACGAAACATGCCATACCAGACAATATGTTTACATTGGGTTGATAAGAAACTCCTATCTCTGTGGCAGGAGTCTTGGTCGTCTAATCCTGCAAAAAAATTATTCGAGAATAAAGCCTGTTATTAGCCCTTGGGCCTTACCTAGTTTAAGCATCAGACGTGAGGACGTGGTCTTTACCCGTTTAAGAATAGGCCAATGTCGCCTCACTCACATCTACCTTTTGAATAAAGAGCCAACTCCTTTGTATTCATGTGGGACAACTCTGAGGGTCTCAGTATTCTCACTCAATATACTTTATACGCTAAGTCTTGAGCATACGCTAGATTTTTTATTGGGGGAAAACTCCGTGATCTATAAAAAAATTTTAAAAAAATCAATTTTTTAAACACATAATCATATTCCTAAATGCTGTTTCTTAAATATCTTTTATCTTGTTAGCCTCGCAACGCGCCGTAGCCGACAAAAAAGACAGGCCAGGGCACTAAAAAGTCACATGACCAAAGTAGATCTAGCAACAATCCAATCTTCATCGTTTCCATCTTGGATTTCAAGAATGTTATGTATATACAAATTTTAAAACTCATCTCATCATTAATAGTTTCACCTGGTACTATAACACTATAGCGATATAACTTTTTTCTAAATATACCCTTGTTTTAGCTTGTTGAGTATTTTATATTATCCATAGAATTCCATATTATGTTCTGACGTCTTAAATTTTATCTTTCAGGTATCAGCTTTTTACGTATCCATGATAATTTCTAGTTGCATGTGATGTCTTAAGTCAGAATTGGGCGCAAAATGGACTCAGGAGTTGACGCGCCCTAAAATACAAAGCAACCAACCAACCAATACACGAAACGTTCCACTTGCACATTTGTTCAACAGCAAATTCTAAACAAAACAAAAAGAAAGTTCATCCAAATCCGATGAGTGGATCACCCACAATGCTCATTGCAAGCTCTGCAACAGGACAATTGGCTCTTCTACTGTTTGTTGCTTACAAACAGTCATCTGATACAAAGTAAGATTTTCCTAATGACTGTACGTTGGGTACAGCCAGCTACCGCTGCAATTGCTCTGCTGCAGGTGTGAGGGTGCCAGGATTCCTCAATAGTGCGTGTCCTTGGTCGACCATGCTGACGCTGTTGGACAATTCCTGTATCCAGAAATCGTTGAACAATTGGTCTGATTGCTTGACGTGATGGTTGGCGTTGATTGGGGTATCTTTTTTGATACAGACTGGTGTTGCATGTTAATTTTGCCTCGCCTCACCAAAGCAGAGGACTGTGATGATCATTTCCTGGTTAGTGTACTGTGCCATCTTGCTTTGGTCTGATTGTTTCTCAACTTCACCATGCTTTTTTATACCAATTGGACAGGAAACTAGTGACTTTATGGTAAATTGTGGAACATGCTAGAACATGATGAGGATGATGCATGAAATTATTTGCATGCTTGGCAAATGGCATTCAGAAGAAGAAAAAAACACTCGGTGGTTATTTCCGAGACTTGAACCCAGGATCTTTGGACTCTGTTGCTCTTGTTTCCTCTATGGCCACTCATCCTTTGCTTCAATCTTGACAGGAATCAAGGTGTTAATGTTGCAGAGCTTGCAATGAGGATTGTGTTTGATGCGCTCATCGGATTTTGGTGAACTTTTATTTGTTTTGTTTGGAATTTGCTGTTGAACAAATGTGCAATTGGAATTTTTTTGTGTCTCTCCTAAGGTTTTCGAGATAGAATTTGGATGTCCTAATTTGCATATTTGAGACGATGAAAGGTGCTCCATCAGACGAATCACAAAACGTTTGCAACCATCTTTCAGCGCTTGTGCAAGGTGCAGTCCTTTCATCAAGAGGGAAACACGGAGGGCGGCCACGCTACGTTCGTACAGCATACAGAGAGGAACATGTGCCACAAGATATTAAGCAAAATCTCAGTGCAAGCTCCAGGCAAGTAAATCTTAGATTGTATCCCAAAGAGGCCACTTGAAACATCTTTTGCAAAGTTGACGCAATTACTGGCACAATAATGTTATGTTCTGTGCTAATTGCTCTTTCACGGAGTTCATTTCCGATTATATTCAGATGAGACTTCTTGGTTCCTTTCTGGTGAGCCTTCTGAAATTTGTTCCTAATTTTTTTAATTCATCCTGTATATTTATTAAATAATAAACTTCAGAATGAACTGATAAGTTTTATTTTCATACAGTATTATACCTAAGCTTTTTATCAATTATACATGAAAATATGAAAGAAAAGCCAGTCTGGAATTTTCTATCCTATTTTCATTTATATTGTAGCTATTAATAAAGTGATGAAATTGTTACATCAAACATACCATCTGGGAAAGTAGCACCAAATATCTGGAGTATCCCACATTGAGAAGGGATGTGAGGAAGGCCAACAAATCAGGAACCACTGCAATTTGGTAGCTAATCTGAAAGCCTGAGCTCATGGTGTTGGGATTATTGATGGTAAATGATTAAATGTCGAAAAAAAATGCAAAACAGTAAGGAAGCATATTCAAAAGCTGTTGAAACAATTCAAACCATTGCATAAAAAAACAAACAAACAAACTGCTCTCTCTCTAAAGTTAACGAAAAGTGTTCAAAGGATTAATTAAAAAATGGAACGTGGTAGTGGTATATATAACATTTTTATTAATTATGAATTAATATATACATATACAAATCTTTTTTGCGGCAGCAATGGCAGGCTGAAGGATAAATTCATTTACAGAAAATCAAGAAAAAATAATTAAGGGGTAAAAGTAAACGAACCTTGTGCGTAAAAATAAGGAAAGGCATGGCGCGTCTATATTGCTCAGTGGGACATAAGATACAATATTTTGTCCATCACTCCCACTGAAGAAAAGAATAGTGATCCATAGAATGAGACATCTTGCTGCATTGCATTAATCGGAAGGGCCTGTCATAGTTGTATCAAGCAAGAGAATGGTTGTGTAAGACGTCCAAGGATCAACGTGAACCAGGCAAGAAAATGAGTATGCCATGAAAAAATAAGAAAACGATACAATATTTCTTCAGAAGGAGGATGACTTGGCAGGAGGTTCCATAGCAAAAATATACATGTTCCACTGGCGGGGGAGGTAGATAGGCGGCCATGCTGCACAGGAGGCTTGTAGAGGTGGAAGAGGGGCAAGAGATAAGGAAGGAATGAACTGTAAGCAAAAAAAAATAAAAACTACAATTTTGCCAACAATTAAATGGTATAACTTCCTGCGGTCGAGGAAATTATCCGCGAGGGAAAGAACGCATTTGCACATCACACGCGGATCATAAAAAAAGTAAAATTTATCGACAACAATGATAAAGATATAAATTGCAACAATCAGTCCACACATTAGGAAGAAATCTAGACGGTAATTTATAACAGAATTAAATAAATATTTGTTAAAAACATAAAATATTAATTCCAGTATTAGACAAAGAAAATACCATTAATCCCAACTTTCCCGAACAAAAAACATTTCATTAATAGATAAGAATCATTTCATGTAAGTAAAAACAAATGTAGTTTCAATTTCACACAAAAGAATATACGCAAGAGATAATCAAACAAGCTTCAGTAATTCAACTTGTGGTGCATAAACCAGCAGAGATACAAACAAAATAACAGTTCCAACTCAACAGAGTTAGGAGTGGAACAAGCCTCACCTATCCCTTTTCCATAAAACTCAATTTCAGGCCCCTCCGTGGGCAGTACCTTGACGTGGTGGAGGGGCTTGAGTGCCTCAGTGACGCTAAGGGCTATGCTAGATCGGGTCACCCATGCCAGACTGGCCTTAGCAGAGAGGCCAGACTAAAAGTGTCCTGTCGGTTGTGGACCCTTCCAAAGGGACCGGTGCTCGCAATGGAGGCATGTTTTTTGACATGGCCTCCATTACGACCAGTACGTCCACCTGTGTGTTTGCCGTGCGCAGCGACCCTACTTTTGGGGAAAGGAGGATCCTGGTGGTTGAGGGAAGGCTTTCCGGAACAACACACCACTTTCGCCCCTGCTTCTCGGAAGGATGGTTGGTCTGAATGAGCCTGTCCATATCAATAGGCTGGTCGTTGCTGATTGGAGCTTCGGCCATAGGGGGTTAGGCGCTGCCTGTATCCTCCTCGTATCTCTAGTGCCATTGTGCATTCCCGCGTTGGGCTCGGTGGTGGGTGGGAAGCGAGGGAGATGAATATTTATCCTACTTAATATGGGTAAACAGAATAAGTAAGTTAACCAGAAACAAAAGAATGATCGGGAGATCGAGTCGAAGACCGCCAAAGAATCCGAAGTTTTTGTGAGATGAAATTGGCAAGTGGGGAGTCGTTTAAGACTATCTGCCCATTTCTAATTTCCAAATAACTTAAACGCCTCTTTGGGGATACAAAACATGTTAAGAGACTTTTCAACGGCCATCTACTTTATAGAAGTCTTTAAGGATAAGCAAGCCTCTACCCTGCTATCCTTGAAAAAGTTTGCAGGGAAAGCCGCCTTTCGGTTTCTCCCATGCAACAGTAAATAACAAGAAAGGTGTCTTCACGTGCCAGGACCTGGAAGGAATGGGGGACGAGGAAATCATTGACGAATATATCAAACGACTTAGAATGAGGTGTAATGAATGAATATATCGTAAAATTCATGAAAGTCCAAATTGGTTTCAAGGAACCTGGTTTAGTGGAACCATTATGGTTCATTGAAACTTTCCATGCTAAAATATGGCACGTAATATATCAAACGACTTGGAATGATGTGTCATGAATGAATATTTACGTAAAATTAATGATAGTCCAAATTGGTTTCGTGGAATATGGTTTAGTGGAACATTTCTGGTTTAGTGTAACCATTACGGGTCATTGGAAATTTCTTTGCCAAAATATGGCATGTAATATATCTAACGACTTGGTATGAGGTGCCCTGAATGAATATAACGTAAAATTAGTGATAGTCCAAATTGGTTTCAAGGAACCTGGTTTAGTGGAACCATTATGGTATATTGGAACCATTATGGGTCATTGTAAATTTCATTGCCAAAATATGGCATGTAATATATCAAACGACTTGGAAAGTGGTGTCATGAATGGATATAACGTAAAATTATTGGTAATCCAAATTGGTTTCAAGGAACGTGGTTTATTGGAACCATTATGGTATAGTGGAACCATTATGGGTCATTGGAAATTTTAATTGTCAAAATACGGCATGTAATATATCAAACGACTTGCAATGAGGCGTCATGAATGAATATAACTTAAAATTAATGGTAGTCCAAATTGGTTTCAAGGAACCTGGTTTAGAGAAACCTTTATGGTAAAGTGGAACCATTATGGGTCATTGGAAATTTCATTGCCAAAATATGGCATGAAATACATCAAACGAATTGGAATGATGTGTCAGGAATGAATATAACGTAAAATAATGATAGTCGAAATTGTTTCAAAGGTACGTGGTGTAATGGTATCTTTATGGTCCATTAGAAATTTACAATGTTAAAATAGGGCTGTTTAAAAATATAGTTTCGCGAATAGTTTAGTTTAACCTTTCGGTACTTGGTTATGTCATTCCTTAATGGTTTATGTTTAATTCTTTACTTTTATTTTTCCTCTTACAAAACAAATAGTTTCTGTTGGTTCACTACTTTTGGAGCAATTTAAGATCAAATTTCACTTTTAATTGTAATTTAAAAGTGAAATACGATTCCACGAACTCAAGTGTTTTTCCGTAGAAATCCATGGTATTTTTTTTATGACCCTGACGGCCGCTTGGTAGGTTATGAATCGCAATCACGTGACCGGTTTCCTTTTCTCCCATAGAGAATCGCAGAAACGTCCCATCTGTGTATTCTTAATCTGTGCCGACTGAAACCTGTGGCCTTTCAGATGTTTCTTGAGATCCCCAAACACCTGAAAGTCACATGAGGATAAGTCGGGGCTGTAAGGTGGATGCAGCAGTGCTTCCCAGGTGAATTTTGATGAGGTCTACCGTTGCTTTCGATGTGTGAGGACTTGGATAAGAAGCACTCCTGTAAAAAGTCCAGGACGCTTGCATTTGATGGCCGCGCGCAGTGCCTTCAATGTTTCCCCATGTCGTGCTGCGTTAACTGTGGTGCCTTTTTCAAGAAAGTCCAGTAAAATCGGGCCTTTGCGATCAAAATACACGGTCAACATCATCTTCCCCGTGCTGTTTGCGATTGCTTTTGAATTTTTGGGGGTGGTGACCCATAATGCTTCCATTGAAGACTGACGTTTGCTTTCGGGCTGGAAATGAAATCACAAAGTTTCATCCGCTGTAACGATTCTGTCGAGAAAACTCTCTCCTTCCTGTTCATAGCGAGTCAAATATTTTACGTTTAGCCATTTAATCATTTTCAAGAGATAAATTTCGAACGTGATCTGTGTCGAATAAAATGAGACGATGCTGATGTGTGTAAGAATTTTGTTTAATAAATTTATTACACTTTCGCTTTTACTAAATTTATAAATTGATGGAATTGGGTTTATGTGACGAAAAGAAATCAATTCTAAGAAGTTTGATGGTCATGTTTTATCCAGAGATATTTTATTTACATTATTTTGACTTTTTATTTATTATATCGTTAATTAATGTTATTTATTTATTTACAAAAAATGACATGGTTATTCGAACTCCAAGTTGTTCCGATGTCAAATGATGCGGGACCCATTGTGCACAAATTTTTGTGTAGTGCAGATGGTTCCTGATAATGGAGTGAACAGTTCCACGACTAAGGCCAGTTTTAGCAACCACGCCATCGATTGTCACTCTTCTGTTTTCCTTTAAGATAGCGTCAATTTTGGCTTTGGGATCATCCGTGATGGCGCGGTTTGCTTCACCTGGTCGTTGATCATCTTGCAATGATGACCGTCCCTACGAAAACCTTTTGCTCCATGCCTAAACACAATTGAAGATTAGGCAGTCATTTCCATAAACGTTCCGCATACGACGATGAATTTCAGAAACCGAAACTTCTTCACATATCAAAAAACAAATTACTACTCTCTGTTCCTGTTTCATTGACTTCATTTTGTTGTTTGGACGAAGCGATCACTCGCAGAGCTTCGAAGCGCGATCTATCTTTCTCTCTTACGTGATGCAACACTTGCAACCTATTGTTTAATTTGCACATGGGGTTTCACAAGTGTTGAAAACAAAAACTTACGATCCTACACGTCGTCTTTTTTTCCCCACACAAATTTTCGTTTTCATTTGTACGACCCTTATAAAATAAAACGAAGCTGATGTCGGCAACTGTAAAGGAGTCCATCGTAACCCTTCCCTTAAACAATTAAAAACAATACTGAAAGTTAACAACGACAATTATAACAAGAGGGGATAGAAAAAATGATGGAAAACGAAGACGACAGCTAAAATACTCGCATCAAAAATTACTTACCAAAGTGAAACATGCAGGTGCTCGAGTCTTGCAGTAAAACAGGGTAAAATGTATCTGCGACTCGTATCTTCGCCTCGTATCATTATCGTGGATGATAAGGGCCCTGAAGTCAGGGGCAGTAATATTATGGACGACGGTGCAATCTAGTACACGCTCCCATTTGAATTCTGATTATCAATTATCACGCACCAATATTTTATGAGAGATCCAGCCAAAACCTCCAGTAGTCGAATCCCTACTCTTAAAGAGTGCGTGCAAAGGAGGAAAAAATTCCCAGAGTAAAAGCACAAAAGAGGACATAACTCAGAAACTTAAAACAGAAGACCTAAAACCCTTAAATTTCATGATTTTTTTTATATTTTGTAAATCATTTAATAGAATTATCTTTAAAAAAATCTAAACATACTGATTTTTTTTCCTTATTTGGAGAGAGAGTCTTTTTCTAATATTAATTTACAGGGGGAGGCCGTGGCCTGTTGGGCTTTCACTGAAAGAACAACTTTACTGAAGTTAAGCAACATCAGGCACGGCTAGTCACTGGATGGTCGCACTCATCAGTGACTCATCATCTTCACCCCACCTTCCGGTTGCTGTGATTATCATACAGCAGTCGTTAATCCAGGTCCATCCAGAGACCCAATTCTTCGGCCTCAGGCCATACAGGATCTGGATAGACGTATTGGATTACAGTGAATATTAATGTATTAAGAAATAACGTAAACATTTAATAAATGATCCTAATATTTTCATTATTGCTGTGGATTCGGGTTAAAAGAGATTAAATGAAGAATGAAACTTTAAGCCAACAGACTACAGTCAACAATTGCTTAATTGATTAGAGCGTGGGTGTGATTAGCCGAAGGTTCCTGGTTCGATCCCAGACTGTAGAATTTTCATTTTCTTCGTTATTTTCACTTATAATTTATTTAATTATCTGGGATATGGATTTTAAGTAAATTTTCTCATCAACTATTCTCTAAGAAATTAATACAGAATTTAAAAGTTGAGAATACAACAACATAAACATAAACTACATCGATGAAGATAAAGACTAATGTGGATAATTGTAATGTGAATCTTAATAAAAAACTCTTTAACCACAACAACACTAAAAAATAGGATAAATACAACCTGATTCTGGAAGTACTTTTCGGAAGCAATTGCTACCATCATTCAGCAGTCCAGGAGCACCTCAAAGACAACGAGAGAACTACCTGAGTCTTCGACAATCGACAATCGAACAGTGAAGTGAAAAAGAAAGACGCGAGTGGTCCAGGAGGCAAGCTCACTTTGCACGCTCGCCCAAAGAGTAAACCAGAGGAGGTACACTGAACTGGGAGAGAAGCCTGATGAACCTCTTTACTCCTGTACTAAATTTTCAAAATTTACCAAAACTGAATGAGCAGTTGATTAAAATTTAAAATGGTTTAAAATTTAAATCACACTTAAATCGCTGTATTTTAAATAAAAATAGAATATAAATACAAAAATCGTTATTTTTAAAAATTCCAGAGAATAAGTCCCAAGAAGGGACGAGAGTCAGATTGTAGATTGACGAATAGAGTCCCCAAAAATCAACAGGATCTAAAAGATCCTATAGTTGTGGAAGACGGCTTTGTTAACGTCATCAAAGCAGACATCCAGGATATGGCGGGGTCTTCGAAACCTGTGGGGACCCTTAACAACGAGTGGATGGTCCAGAATACCAGAAACCAGAGTATTTTTATGATTTTCCATCTTGTAGCATGTTCTTCATAAGTGTCTGGACAAAGGTGCCTATGTGGGTCATTCCCAAATCGTCATAGATAGAGTAGTTGTTGGCAACTCTTCTGTCAAGTTGGGCATTGGATCGGAGAGCAACATTTTGGAAGGTCTGGAGATCCTTCCACCTAGTTTTGCAAATAGAAGCCCAAGCAGGCATTCCATGAAGTAAAATAGTACGAATCACAACCTTGTATATCAAGAGTTTGTTATCCACACCAAGAGCGCTGTTTCGCCCCAGAAGTGCAATCAAACTGAACCTCGCTTTCTTTGCTTTGTTGAGCGCGTATTGGACTTGGTCGTTCCAATTTAGTTTGGAGTCGATCATGACACCAAGATATTTATAGCTTTTTACCCACTCAAGTTTCTTGCCAAATAAGAAGAGGGGCTTTGGAGGGTTTTTGCATTTGCGAGTGATAAACATGACCTTGCACTTTTTGGCATTCAGCTTTAATCGCCACTTAGTGAACCAGTCCTCGCACTGATGTAAAGCTTTTTGTCGTTTAGTGATGACATGTGCTGGGTTTCGTGCCCAGGTCATGATGGATCCATCGTCAGCAAACAAGTAAAGATTACAGTTGCAAAATTGGGAAAGTCATGGATAAAGAAGTTAAATAAGGCTGGCCCCAAGACAGAGCCTTGGGGTACACCAGCATTAACATCGCAGGGTTCAGACAAGGAGTCCCCAACCTTAACTTCTTTGACAGGAAGGAGCGAACCAGAGCAATTAGATCGTCAGGGAAACCGTAGGTAATCATTTTGTAAATGAGCCCATCATGCCAGACTTGGTTAAAGGCCTTTTGGACATCGAGGAAAACGAGACCACCAAACAATGAGAGGTTGAGAGGACCGTTTAAATCAGCAACGAGCCTCCATAACTGAAGCTGACAAGAGTGGCTTGGACGGAAGCCAAATTGCTCACTACGAATGAGGTTGTTTGCCTCACAGTACTCGTTGAACCTCTTGAGTATAGTGCGCTCAGAGACCTTCGAAAGCATGGGCAACAGGCCAATGGGCCTATAACTTGTGGGAAGAGCAGGATCCAGTCCAGGTTTAGGAATGGTGATGATGACTGAGTCCTTCCAGGCACTAGGGAAATGGCCGCTAAGCCAGCAGTTTTTCATGACCTTGGTGATGATGCAGATAGCACTGGGAGGCAAATTCTTGAGAGCACTGTTGGTAATGGTGTCGATGCCGGCTGCCTTTTTGCTTTTGAGGCGCTTTATGATGTCCCATATCTCAGAGGTGCCAATGACATCAGGAGAGCCAAGAGCGCGCTGTGTATGGCCATACTTATCACACACGTCTTTGACCTCACGAATAATATTGACAAGATCATCCTCTTTGGGCGTAGAGAATTGGTTCATCAGTGAATCGGCGATAATTTGTGCTTTGTCCTGGTCATTGCTAACGAAATCGCCACCCTCTGTAAGCAAAGGAGGGAGAACAATAGTCCTGTTGCTTTTAAGGACCCTGACCATACTCCAGAGAGTTATCCTGGACGGACAAACTTTGTCGTTCCATCTTTGATTCCTTAAATCCTTAATCTGTTCACTTACCTTGCGGGATAGCCTGTTGTACTTCGTCTTGAAGTGGAGAAACCTGGTACGCTGCCAAAGTCTTCTGAAAGTGTTTTTTTCGTGGATGAGTTGCCTGATGGAGGAAGGAAGTTCCAGATAGTCTGGCCGCTTGCAATCCACCGGAGTAGCACTAGCATTTGTAGCCATCTTGATGGAGCGAGTGACCTTTTTGATATTTTCGTCAATGTCACTGCTGGTGACGGGATCTTGATAGGGAATGTTACTGTCGTTCATAAGTTCTCTAAAAAATTTCCAGTCCTGCTTATAACGAAGATTTATTCTCAGGTCGATATTTATCCCCTCAAAATTTAGTGCAACTGGTAGGTGATCAGATGATAAGGCGTTAACTGTAAAAATATTGTAGGGTTTGAAAACCCCTTGAGTCTTAAAGAATTTGAGTATTTATAAGGAACTAAAACCAATCAGAATTCAACAAAGTAATGACACGAAAAAGGTCAATTCTTTTGATTGTTTGTTTGGGTCAACAACTTAATTAAAGGTGAATCGATAACCGGACCCATATCTAAGTTAAGTAGCGTATTTTTGTCTGTACGCTGGATCGCGATGCTTTCAAACGCATCCAACAGGTGTCTTTTATTTATTGATTTTATCAGTCTAACATTAGGAGAGTCATGGCCGGTGTCGATGGAGTGTTTGGCAACTGAGGACAGGTTACTTCTTCCAAACTTCCTATGTCTTAGGTGATCCTTGAATCTGGTTTTTATGCTTCGACGCGTTTGACCTTTGTAAACCATATCATATTGTCCACATTTAATTTCTTGTCCTTAGGTTGGGGAAAATGACCTTCATTTGCTTGGGATTGCTGAAACAAACTGAAAAGCCAAACGATTTTAATACTGAGCCCAACCCTCTGATGAGTTGCTTATTATACGGTAAAGAAATAATACTGTCCTGGTAGCCATTCATGGTTGCGATATTTTTGATGAGGGAAATTTCTTTATTAAATCGTTCTTGGCTGAGCGGATTGTTAAGGACTCTATCCAACATGGAAACAAAACTTGCAATCTTCTGGTTCCAGGGGTGGTTAGAATCACTTGGAATGTAGTTGAGGCTGTTAGAAGGCTTACGGTAAACGTCGAACTCTAAGTGGTCTTGACTCCTAATGATTAACACGTCCAAGAACGGCAACTTCTGGTCTTTCTCTAATTCCAGGGTGAACTAGAAGTTGCCGTTCTTGGACGTGTTAATAATCATTAGGAGTTAATCATTAGGAGACCACTTAGAGTTCGACGTTTACCGTAAGCCTTCTAACGGCCTCAACTACATTCCAAGTGATTCTAACCACCCCTGGAACCAGAAGATTGCAAGTTTTGTTTCCATGTTGGATAGAGTCCTTAACATTCCGCTCAGCCAAGAACGATTTAAGAAAGAAATTTCTCTCATCAAAAATATCGCAACTATGAATGGCTACAACAATCGCTCCATCATGGATCTACTTAGGAAAGAAAAGTTTAAGACATTTATTAAGGACAGCACTACGCATGGCAAGACCAAGAACCAGGGCAGTATTATTTCTTTACCGTATAATAAGCAACTCATCAGAGGGTTGGGCTCAGCATTAAAATCTTTTGGCTTTTCAATTTGTTTCAGCAATCCCAGTCAATTGAAGGACATTTTCCCCAACCCTAAGGACAAGATCCGTTCGCTCCTCAAGTCAGGAATTTATGAAATTAAATGTGCACAATGTGATATGTTTACAAAGGTCAAACGCGTCGAAGCATAGAAACCACATTCAGGGATCACCTAAGACATAGGAAGTTTAGAAGAAGTAACCTGTCCTCAGTTGCCAAACACTCCATGGACTCCGGCCAAAATTTTCCTAATGTTAGACTGATAAAATCAATAAATAAAAGACACCTGTTGGATGCGTTTGAAAGCATTGCGATCCAGCTTACAGACAAAAATATGCTACTTAACTTATCGATTATCGATTCACCTTTAATTAAGTGGTTAACCCAAACAACCAATCAAAAGAATTGACCTTTTTCATGTCATTCCTTTGTTGAATTCTGATTGGTTTTAATTCCTTATATATACTAAAATTCTTTAAGACTCAGGTAGATATTCATCTAACAAATCATGAATACAAAGGAGAAAAGGGAAACAAATACAATTCGCGGAATTCTTCCTTCACTTTTCTCTTCACTCCTCACGACCCCATGCACGCACCCACTGCAGTCTTGAGAGAAAGGCGTCTACTGCGCATGTGCTTAGGTCATTTCCAAGCTGCTAGTAGCTTTAAAATCAAACTGACGTAGATATCCGCTTGAAGCGAAAGGCAGCTTTAAAATCAAAGCACTTCACGCAACTAGCGCATATCAGCTTGGTGTTTAGGATAGCTTAAGTTTGAAAAATCAGATGCAAAACGCTAAAAGCGAAAAGCTTGAAGCAAAAAGCGAGCTATGGGAAGGCACCTTTATTTAGTGAGCTAAATAAAGCCGTAGCCTCCGCATATGTAAAGCTACATATGCGGAGGCTACGATAAAACTTAATTTTGCAACAATAAACAATAGATACAAATAACGCGAACCAGTGAAGCGATTTGAAAATTTTTTTCTTTAACATAAATTGTCGTCATCGATCCTGTGTGCGTGTGTCAAGTTTCAGTTCCCTAACTTGTCGGGAAGTTGGTCTAATATTGATTACAAAGATTTGACCAAAACAAACTAACATTGCAAGTTTAATAAAAGTATAAAGAGGGACATCCGGAATTTAAACTAGTTTTGCATTTATTCCCTGCTTTGTCAAGGATATGATTCTCGGTCCACGACCATACCACGTTGAAAACACCAGTTCTCGTCCGATCACTGAAGTTAAGCAACGGTGTTTTATCAAATGGGTTGAACCACATTTGAGAAGATGTTAATAATACGTTGCTGACTTCGTAAATCAAGACCTAAAAAGGCCTTCATACCATACGGCACAACAAGAACATAATCCGAAACAAAAAGACACCAAGCACAAACCACATAACAAACCCAAAACAAAAATAATCACCATCATGAACAAAGAGACACACACCCACATCCTATACCATCCCCACAACCACAACAACAAACACAGAACACAAAGAAACCAAACAGAAAAAACTCCAACCCCAGTTTGAACCCAAGAAAGCAATAAAATGGGAATCCATCCCATGAACAAAACAACCCACCAACGCTCACCCTTTCCACCCACTTCACACAAACCCCCCAAACATCTCTCCATGAGCCCCCAAAAACAAACAAAACCACATATATATCACTACAACCAAAAAAAGAACACAACCTTACACACAAAACGCCAAACACTATCCAAATCTCTGGGACCAAAACAAGGAAATCGGAAAACTATCCACATCCAACACAAGTAAAAAATTACTTACTCATACACACCAAACACAACACCGTTCCTCCAAGGCAACCACCAACCAACAAAACAAAGAGTAACAAAGACAGTATATAAAACCCTCTCCCCACCCCAAAAGAACACTTCCAATGCAAAAAAGAACCAAACACAAAACACCTGCCCCCTCCCACATATCAAAATGGAACTCCTTCTCAACACAAACCCCGCACCCCCAAACCAACAACCAATGTACCAACAAAAGAAATAAAGCACAAACCATAAAACAGAAAAAGACAACACCCAACACCCCCTTCCACACAGATCTCTTAAAAAACAAACCCCAACTTCTGACAGATCAAAGACCAATCAAAACCAATTAATAATATAACCAAATCTCCGAACGCAAGAACCCATCCTCAAAAACCCATGTTATCAACAACAACGATACCAAGAAACCAAAAAAAAAAGAGACCCACACCTTCCTAAACTCCCCCCTCCCATAGCCACCAAACAACAAAAAAAACCCTATTCCCGTCAACCCTCAAAGGCATACCTAGACCTCCCCTTTGAGAAAACACTCCATAAAAGGAATCATCCACCTTCATAAACCCAAAAAACCTCCGCAACAGGCCAGAAACACACAGACCAGATAAAAAAACAAACCACCAACCCAAAAGATATACCCCCAGACAGAAAAAACCCCCACTCTTCATCACATAAGTAACTTCTCAAAGAACCAAGACTCCAGTTCCGTTCTTAAAAATTAATGCCCCAACAAACTTCACAAGAAGCCAAAGCCATAGTCCCATACTCGGAACCTGGTACTCCTAACCCCAAATAAAAGGACAAGTGCGAGTCGAACTCGCGTGGAGAGGGTTCCGTACGGTGAATATGTTATCTACCATGTTTTATTTTAAATCTGACCCAAATTTGTAAAAAAGTATATTATTATTATTATTATTATTATTATTATTATTATTATTAGAGCACTCACAAAAGGAGTAGAGGAGAAACGGTGTCTAAAGCCAAAAATTGACTAAGACGTCTTAAAAATCACTAGAAACAGTAATACCTAACGTTACCAGCAGATAACGGAGTCAAAATAATCTAACTAAAATTCAGATATATTCATGTAATGGTTTCGCAGTAAACGTTTATAATGTTTGCACGATGTGACATAGAGATATGAAGCACATTGACAGATCTTAGATCTCAATTCATAGGGAAGTTTATTCCAAAGGATAATTGCGCTGTATGGAAAGCGCTTAGATTTAAAAGTTGTTAGTTTTGTGGGGACCACAAATAAGTATCTACGGGTCTGTCGATATTCAGGGCTGGACTCAAACCAGACCTTTGTGAACGCTGCAGGATGGCTGTCGTGTCGTATAGCATCTGATAGTTCTGACGTGAGAGCTATAATACTAATATGCATCAAAGTCGGGAGTTTAAATTTGTGACAAAAGTTGGTCACAGACTCCAGTCTTTTTAATTTAAAGGCAGTCCTAATAATCCGATTGTACGCTGTTTTGAGTCTCTTAAAAT
Organism: Rhysida immarginata; assembly: GCA_023313115.1. Taxonomy (NCBI): domain Eukaryota; kingdom Metazoa; phylum Arthropoda; class Chilopoda; order Scolopendromorpha; family Scolopendridae; genus Rhysida; species Rhysida immarginata. The sequence goes on along the minus strand of JAHWFO010107143.1, from coordinate 1,231,003 downwards.
TTGCAGTGGAGGTTGATGACCAAAAGATGGCACCGTAGGCGATCTTAGGACAATAACTGCAGTAATAAAATGACACATTTGATTAACTGTCAATATGGCTCTCATCTTCTTGACCATATAGACCTTCTGATGTAACATAGCGATGTTATTATCAATTAGTTTATTAAAGTTTAAATCCGGTTCAAAGTCAATACCGAGGATTTTAATAGAGGTCTGATACTTGGCATCTTTTGGACCTATCATGATGTTAGTTTTTGTAGAATTTAAACTAAGGCCCCTATTCAGATACCATTGCGTCATATACAGTATTTCAGGTCTTGCTGGAGTAAAGTAAAAACTTCTTCTTGCTCGTGAGGAAAGTATGTTGCAAATAAAAAATTATCATCCACGTAGCTCCATATCATACAATTAAAATCATGACTGAAAAGGGAAGCCGTCGAAACAGCGTACAAAGGAGGGCCGAGACCCGAACCTTGAACAATTCCCCGGGTAGATGGATTACTATTTAAAAGTTTGCGGCAAATGATATTGTAGCGGTCCTCAAAATAATCTTTCAGTAATTCCATATAGTCATCCGTTACACCAAGACAAGCTAAGTCATAGAGAAGTTGGGTGCGAGACACAGTGTCGAAAGCCTTTGAAATATCTGTTTGAGCTAGGAGGATATTACGGCCTGCATCATAGGCATCGACAGCTAATATTAAAATTTGAATTGGAATCCAAGTAGTTTTCAGGCCAGGATGACTGCCTTTTTGTTGGTTAGGGATTTGAGTCCAGAGGTATTCCGCCAAACGATGGAAAACGACTTTCTCAACGATTTTAGTGAGAGTATTCATAACTGAAATTGGACGGAAATTGGTGATATCACAAGGGTCTCCTTTTTAAAGACTGGATTTATTGAGGCAATTTTTAAAGCACGAGGAAATTGTTTATTTTTTACAATTAGTGTGCATAATATGTAGATAATTTGGTAACTAGATTGATTTAATGAATGCAGCATCCTATCAGTCAAGGTCAAAGGATAACCTGGACCTTTCTTTCTCACTTTTTTGATAATGTTGGCTAACTGCCTACCGAAGGGTATCTCCGGTAAGGGAGATTCGACTGTGTCATCTAGCTTTGTTGCTCTCGGAACGACAGCAACCTTGCTAGGAAGGTGAATACTCGTTGGATTATCCATCCAATTTAGAAAGTTCTGGTATTGGTCGTTTGGTAATTTTCGCTTGGTCTTAATACAATTTTTGCGTTTCAGGTGCCATATCTGCGACGGTTTTTCCAAATGCTGAACAGCAGTTCTTTTGGCATCTCTAACTGCTATTTTAAACTTGTTAGATGCCAATTTATGGACCATCTGGTTTTGTTTCTTCATGTTGTTCAGATATTGCTTGTAAATATCTTGTTTGATTTGCCAAAGCCAAGTTAGTTCTTGAGTCCACCATTTATTATAAGTCCTGCAATCCTTTTTATGCTGTATTCTTTTGAAGCCAGCACACTCTGCTGCATTGGTAACTAGAGAGTCAATTTTTCTTAGTAGTTCATTAGTATCTTGAATCTTAGTTAGGGCTTCCAGATCTATATCTTTCAACATCTTATGAAATTCTTCTTTCTTAAATTTTTTATAAGAAGGGAATATATCCCAACACTCTTTTTGCGGTACCATATCCAGGGGACTCGGAGACATAGATGAATATAAGTATGCATGGTACTGGATTGTAGAGGGAAATTGCTGAATATATTGCCTCCTGCTGAATTCTGTCTTGTCGTATATTCTTTAATGCGTGGAGTAAGACCGATTGATAGAAGGTATTCTGATATTTCATTTTTTGATTTGTCCTTAAAATTAATATTGAAGCCTCCTGCTACAATAAACTTTTCGTATGCACTGATAGCATTCTTAATGCATTCAACAGCAATTTTCAGAAGGCATTTTGGTGATTTATATACGGTTAAGAATTGAACACCAAATGCTTTGAATTGGAGGCATTCACAATGCCCACCCCCTGGACTATCTATAAATAAAACCTGAAGAATTAACCGACCGACCGACTTTGCGAATAGAGTAACGATATTTTAATTAATTAACATCGTTCTGGCAATGCAGTACCACACATTCGCAACTGGTTTTTATTAAAATTTAAATAAAAATTAAATTTAATTTAAGAATTTAAAATAGCTAAAATTACTCCTTTAGGTTTTTAATTTGATTTTCCTACTGTATTTAGTCTAGCGCGAATTCTTTTTAATGATAATAGATATATTAATAAACCTAGCTAACGTTGATTGCGAGTAAAAAAAACCTATGACATCACTATTTTCTAGGAATTTTACAATCAATGTTTTTTTCGTTTGTTGGAAACAATAAAGGTTGGATTGCTCGGTACTATGGACACGGGCATGGAGCAGGAGAAGTTAGCATTTTATATATAAGATGATTATTGAAAAACAACTAATTTATTGGCCTACCACTCTCTAAGAGTGAAGGCCTTTGTTTTCGTTTCAGAAACTCAATTTTTTTTTTTTTGCCGAAATCGACTTAAAAACTCATGATTCGTAAAGATATGTTGAAATTTTGAATAAAAAATTTTCCGTCTGTACGTATGTGACCAATTTTGTGCATCTAACTCATCTGAAACGGCAAAGAGCCGAACCAAATAAAAATTATACATATTTAGAGGGTTCTTTAAATTGTGCCTTAGCGTATATTTTATGTCAATTAGGTAATCCTTTTTCGAGATATTAATTATTTTCTAAAAATTAATAAATGGCTGTAGCGTTCAAACGAGCGAAGTAAACTCAATAAACTTGACACGTACGTACTCCTCTCATAAAGGCGAATATTTTTTGTAAATGACTTGTTTGGCTGTGATGAGCCGTTTTGGAGTTATTTACTATGCCCTCCCACAAGACCCCCCCCCCCAGTCAATTTTTTTTTATTTTTTTATTTTTTAGAAATTCAGATAGTGGGGTTCTTAAACTATACATTGACCATTTTTTATGGAAATGGGCTAAGACTTTAGAGAAATTAAAATTTTTTTTTTTGAAAAAATGAAAAAATGGCAGAAACATTCATTTCAAAGCTCCAAACACAATATAAACGGCATGAAGAGTTTCCCCTTATTGAAAAATACAATTTTCTTTTTTACGTAGAATACGTCATATGTTTCGATACAGGGATGCCACGCTTAAATTTTATATTTGTCTTTTATTCCTAGTGTATTTACGTTCATTATATTTATATTTTTTAATTTCTAATTTTTATTTTGAACCATAACCATGTTTTTATCTACCATGTTTTTTTTAAATCGGACCCAAATTTGTTTGTTGTAAATAAAAAGGGTATGTATGGTACTGGATTGCAGAGGGAAATTGCTGAATATATTGTTGAATTCTGTCTTGTCGTATATTCTTGAATACGTGGAATAAGACCGAGTGATAGAAGGGATTCTGATATTTCATTTTTTGATTTGTCTTTAAAATTAATATTAAAGTCTCCTGCTATAATAATCTTTTCGTGTGCACTGATAGCATTCTTAATGCATTCGACGGCAATTTTCGGAAGACATTTTGGTGATCTATACACAGTTAAAAACTGCACACCAAATGCTTTGAATTGGAGGCATTCACAATGCCCAACCCCTGGACTATCTATAAAAAAACCTTTCTTGGAGCAATTATTTAGATCATTGACGTAATTACAATTTATATATGCTATAGAGCCCCATCCCGGGTTTGCATTCGATGCATTAGGACCGTCTATTCTGCACAGTTGCTCAAAACCTTCCAGCTCAAAATTGTCGCTTCGGGAACCCCAAGTTTCTACAAATAAGGTGATATGAGACGAATTAATTATACAATCAGCTCTTACATCTAGTAAATGTTTACGTAACGATTGTACATTATGAAAGATTATTTGAATTTCGTCTCCTGGTGACTGCAAAAATTCGTACTGGGGTATTAATTTATTTTCTATCAGTCTCATCATTTCCAAATGAACTGGACTTGTTTTTGATACCTTTGCTGGGGGGTTAAAATCACCATCTGATGTAACCAAATAAAGACCACTAGTCGATGTAGCTCGAGAGCAGGCTACGTATAGCATTGATCGCTTTACGTTTCTACTTAAATGAACAACTACTTTTTCCACAGTGGAGCCTTGAGATTTATGAATCGTCATTCCTTCAGCTGGTACTACTGGAAATTGAGATCGATGTACTTTTAAGTTTGACGACTTCCATTGCTTCACTGTATACGTAGAAGTTTCTAGCGGTGTCCACTGAGATTCTATATATTCATGGTGATTTCGAGTATGAATTTCAAATTTATTCCTTGTCGCAATGCCGACATTGTTATCAAACAGTAACCATAATCGCAAAGGCCTTCTTTCATTAGTGGTTTTATGGCGACCATATTCTATAGCCTTTAGTAACCCAATGGTGCCATTAACTAGTCCGTCAGATGTATCTGAATTTACTGTTATCATATATCTGGCACTTTTTTTTAGATATAGTATTTTATGTAAACCATATGTCTTCATTGTTGGTAATGCGTTCACTGATTGTAATGCTTTTTTTTTTTTTTTTTGCTGTCGGATTGGGTGCACCTGAAACTATATCTATAGCCTTAACAGAACAACCTTCAGTATTCATTTGTGATAATTTTTGTTTGTTGTATCTGTCCACTTCTTTGTTACTTGCAAATAAATGTATAGCACCATCAGCTTCGGCAGGTAAGCTACTAATTTTAAAACACCGCGTCTTGATTAGTTGAATATCAACGCGGTTCATATTATCAGTAGCCATATTATTTAATGCAATAGCAAAATGAAAATCATCCCTCTGACGCATTATTTTGGTCATAGGAAATAGGCAAAATGGTTCCCACAATGGCGCACCAGCTAGAACTGCCATCGGATTACGCCCGGTATTAGGCTGAAAAATCCAGTTATCTCCAACTGGCGGCAATTGGTTAAAATCTCCTACAGAAATAATAGATTTACCAGCAAACGGGATGTCTGTATGGAAAATTTGCTGTAATCTGCGATTAATCTGATTGAAAGTCCTACTTCCCAACATAGATATTTCGTCTAAAATGATCAATTTAACTTTACAAAGCTTACTGGCTATATGTGTTAGCAGTGCCTGCCGACAATGCCGGCATAGTACTACCACACTGTGAAATCGGCAAAGAGAATGCGTTGTGAACAGTTTGTCCTCCAATACCAAATGCGGCCTTGCCAGTAAAAGCGCAGAGTAATATTTTTATTTCGTCTGGGTTGACCCCTGGCTCACGATTAAAGATCAGCATTAAATATTGATAAACGGCCTTTATCAATAAGCTCTTACCAACTCCAGCACCACCACCGACAAAATAATAAAATGGAGGCACTAGTTGTTGCGTGAACAGATTTCCTAGGTGCAAAACAAAATTTCTTTGGTCACTATTTAACATTCTTAGCAATGCGAGCACATTATCTTCGCTCATTAATGACGGTTGAGCAATTACTCTACATATTAAGTCATTGCCTTGTTCCCCTTGTAATTGCAAACAATGGTCGGGATTAATTTCTTGGGTCTCCAATTCATATTCACCTAAAGGGCAGGCTCTTGCTTCAGCTCGATTGCCGTCATTTTCTTCATTATCATTTTCTGCATTACGAACCGCTGCTAATAACGCTTCAAATTCTTCTGGTCCTCTTAAGGAGTTGAACTGTATACTTTCTGACTTTATCATATCGCAATTGTTGAGGAAAATTTCTTCTAAATTTAATTCGTCATTTACAAGCTCAGAGGCCTCATTCCGCCAAGGTACGTATAACATAATCTGCTCTCTATAAAAGTTATCCGGGTCCTGTTCACGATTGAATCGACGAAAACGTATTATTTTAGGTTTTAATCTTCTCCGTATATAACCATCATTATTTAATAATTTTATCCAGTTACCAGTTGTTCTATCTTGGGTGTTTTCTTCAAGATTTTCATTTTCACACGCTTTTGATGGCTTACTTACATAAGTATAATAAGCAGCAAAATATGCCAAACTCATTGAATCGAAATTATCATCATGGGGTCGATTGATGTAATGGTCTAACAAATTCTTCTGAAATATATCGGGAGACGAAGCATTCAGTGACTTCAATGTTTCCATCGGTTTTAAAATACCTACTCGTTCGCTTAGATGAGCCGTTTTAATATAGATGTCTGCTTCACTAGCATGTGACAAAGGCAAACCCGCGAGGCAATAAATAGCTTCTTGCGCAGAAATTTCGGATGAATTAAGAAAGACTTTAGATATCGCACGTAGAGAATCCTTTATATTTGCATTACCATTTTTAGCTTCCTCTACAGCAGCTCTAAGTAAGTTTGACATCCCTCGGTCAGTCTTATTAATGTAGTCTACAATATAAACTGAACATGCAAAAGGATCTTATATGAATTGGCAATCCATATTAGCCTGCTGTAGTTCTAAAATTTTTTTGCAAAACGGGTTTAACCAAATATCCTTTGGTTTCCTTTTCAAAAATATTTTTGGTCGTTTAAGTGTAGCTCTTACAACTAAAATGTATTCGGGCATAGTTAATCCCGTAGATTTTAAATAATCATCAAATGTAATAACATTAGAAATATTAGATAGGTCTTCCTTTAACGTTTTAGAAACTTTTTTCCATTTCGCTGTAGAAGGATCGTCTTTATTCAATTCAGTCAACAGTCTTGTTTTGTCCATTGGAAAGACTCCCCTGATTTAAACCCCATAGAGCATCTGTGAGATCACCTCGATCGGGTTGTTCGCGCCATGGAACCTCCACTGCGCAACCTACGGCAGCTCGCCACAGAACTAGAGTCGGCAATGCTTCACAGCCCTGTCAATACCTCTCTTCCTGCCCGTCTCGCAGCTGTCCGCGACGTGAAAGATGGTTATTCTGGCTACTGACAGGTGGTCACATTAATGCGGTCACAATTCATATTACCATATTATTCTGTAAAATTATACGAATGAATCTACCTAGTTTAACATTGTTAAAATCACCTTTTCTGTCATTTTCTTCCACTGCCAACTCTTTAAAATTTAGACATGACAGCTACCTTGCACATGACCCGGTGGTCACCCGAGAATGACATCTATAAGTCGCGAGCTATTCATTACCTTTCGCAACGATAGCAAAGGACGGGCTACATTCATCAACCATCCTTTATCATCATGCAAGGAGAAGTTTACCAAATGTTTATGATCCAGGTAAGCTTAGGTTGCACAAGGGGCTATTAACATTAAATTTAACTCTGCCTACTTCCAATCCAATTTACCTTCTATAGTGTACAGACGTTAGTCGAGTACTTATATCCATGAATAATTATCGAGCCAGACCACATGTTCTTCACTGGCCTGTTATGTACAAACGAACGGGATCCGGAATCAAGGTGATCTCATTTTCATCCATCCCAGTCAAGTCCCGAGACGCCTCACCCTTTGGGCTCTTTTGAACTCATTAAAAGAGAGTTTGGAAACTGTTGACGTACAACACTGAGAGGCCGACGGAAAATGTGCGAAAAGGTGCGGAGAAGTGTCTTATAATGGAAACTGCGATGTCGGGCCATTGTCCAGAACAGGGAATAACACTTTTAACACAACAGATGGCGGAAGAATGGTATCACGACGAGAAGTGAACGTCAAAATCGTTCAGTTTTAACTGCTTCAAACCCTCTGTAACAGTGTTAATAATAGACGGCAAAATTCAATCACATTGAGCGAACAAACCACCAAGAAAATAAAACAAATTTTATAAACATGTTGACACTTAACAAAATCGTTTACTAATTTTTTCTGCAACTTAACAAATTTTTACTGCGCCAGAGCTAAAGCGCCTTCTTAGAGTCATTGAATTAATAAGTAAATCTCTTAAAAAATGAGTTAAATAAAATAAATTAAAATAAAAGTCACCAATGTACGTCCTGATAAAACTACGAGGGTTGATTGTATAGTAATGCTTCCATGGTTGTAACTTTATTATTTGAAAGTCTTTTTTCAAAATTCTTTTTATACCTGTTACTTACATTTGTCCACTATTCACTTTTCGATATAGTCCCCATCCCTCCACGCACTTGCGCAAACGCGAGATTAATCGAGCGAACCCGTCGGAGAAGAATTCCGGGGTTGCTGTTGACAGCAGGATTGAATGGCAGCTTTCACATCGTCGTCTGAACGAACTGGTATCCCTGAAGGTGCTCTTTTATCGTTGGAAAGAGGAGAAAGACGCAAGGTGCAAAGTTGGAGGGTGCGGTAGACCTTGATCTGCAAGGCGCTGCAACGGGTGCGGGCCGTAATCCCGACAGCCACAATTCCGACACCCAGAATCCCGACAGCCACAATCCCGACAAGCCATAATCCCGACAGGCCAAAATCCCGACAGTCCACGAATCCCATTTATTTCAGTTATGTTTTATGGGAGTGCTTTTAGATTCTTATGTCATTTAGATCCTGTATGAGTACAATTTTATCATTGGTCCTTTTTCTTGTCCTATTATTGAGTGCTATTGTATGCGAAGTTGGACTATAGCATTTTTTTTCAGTAATTCTGTCATTTGGATTCTGTATGTAACGTTTTCCCCCTCTAGCGTTATCTCTATATATATGTAACGTTGTCGGTATACAGTATCAAAAGGACTTCACTGTTCGATTGTCGATTGCCATAAGGACTTCAGCAGCACACAACAGGGTGACCGGGCGTAAATATTTTTGAAGACTTCAAAATTATAAGTAGTTTTCACAGTTTATTTATTTTTTGTTTATTTATATATTTGTTATATATTTTTGTTTATTTCATTGAAATCAGACTAGCGTAAACTATAAACATCGGGAAATGGTGTTTATATAATTTGTAATACTCTTGATTTAGAGAACTTGACTGTCCCCTTACAACTTTCCCCTGAATTGGTTCCTTCCCAAAAAGGAAACAACAAAATCAGTGTATGTGGATTTTTAATGATGAAGGAACGGAATCACGAAGATATGTACTATTGGTGTTGTGAAAAACGAAAATCCAACAATTGCCTGGGTAGAGTCGTGACCATCCTCATTAATGGACAGCATCACCTGCGCCGGTTTGTGGATCATAACCACGCTCCTGAGCCCAGTGCCATTTCAGTAAGCAGAATTATTCATCAATTAAAAGAAAACTCCGAGAATACCAACGATCAACCTTGCCAGCTCATCCAGAACATGAGGGCTAACATATTTGCAGACATTCATCCGTACATGCCCTGTCGGGATTTTCGCTTGTCGGGATTTTCGCTTGTCGGGATTGTGGCTGTCGGGATTATGACCCTAACCCCGCTGCAATGCAAGATGTGGCGACTCTTGTGCGGCCGGGCGTTATCGTGCTGCAGAATAGGGTCTAAAGCTGCCATTCACTCCTGCTATCGACAACCGCGGAATTCTTCTCTGACAGGTTTGCTCGATTAGATACGCGTTGGCGCAAGTTCGTGGAGAGGATGGGGATTATGTCGAAAAGTGAATAGTGCATTACATAGAGGACAAATTAAGTATTAGGTAAAAAGAATTTTGAAAATCGGTTACCAAATAAAAAAAATTACAGCCATGGAGGCAATACTTTTCAATTAACCATGGTAGATGAATTTGAAGAATTGACGTAATTGGATGAACTGGAAGGATTAACGAACTTGAAGAGTGAAAAAATTACAGACACTAATGTAGATTCTCCAAGAATACGATTCTCCACCTTCCTGTCAATTTTCTACATCAGTCTCTGTGATTTCGACGTTTATTCAATTACGTCTTCAATTCATCTAATTTCATCAAGATTTACATTGGTGACTTTTATTTTATTTTATTTAAGTCATTATTAAAATAAAAAAAGATTTGCTTATTAATTCCATGATTACAAACAACGCTTTCTTGAAATGTATAACAATATGTATAACGATTATTTTTTATTCATAATCTGAACAATATCCTAATGATCACAACAGTATTAGCAATCTGTACCCCTTATACAATTTCAAAACGAGTCGAGATACAACAAATTTGTTGCAGCCAACATATAGAAAGTTAGGTAGGGGCTAACCAATGGTGGTGTAAAATTTGACCTTTGACCTCGAATTTTGCACCTTGCAATTTGTAACCGTTATAGGTAGAGAAAATTTTCCAATTGTACAGTTGTAGAGCTCAAAACGCTGATTTTAACAAAAAAAGATGAAAAATAAACGTAAAAATAAACCCACTACAACAAAATGAGATTTCAGTGCTCAAGCTACATCGAGTTTTGTCGATGAATGAAGTGCTCATTGTGGTCCTTGCAGCAATGCATAAGTGCGTACACGATTTCACAGAACCCATCACATGTGACATCATGTTGGTGTTATGTCTGTAAAAGCCCGCTGAATTCGTTGTTTCAAGGTACATTTACTGTGGGTGCGGGCCACAATCCTGACAGTCACAATCTCGACACCCAGAATCCCGACAGCCACAATCCCGACAAGCCAAAATCCCGACAGGCCAAAATCCCGACAAGCCGGTATTCCTGATAGGTTACACTCTATTATCCCGACAAAGCAGAATCCCATTTATTTCTATTATGTTTTATGGGAGTGCTGTTATATGCGGAGTGCTCTTGTTTTTGATTCTGTATGTGTACAATTTTATCATTGGCTTTATTAGCTTTATTAATATTTTAGTTTATTTTTCAATAAATTGTTCAATAAATTGCGATTCAATAAAATATTTATTACTTTTAATCAAAACGGGACGTTATTACTGTATCTTGTCCTTGATGTATCCCCAAAGGAAAAGACCAAGTGGTGTCAAATCAGGCGAACCTGGTAGTCAATCCATCGATGTGGAAACATGTTATCCAGCCATTGAGGTACAATGGCAGAAAAATATGGAGGTGCCCCATCATGCTGGACCACATGCGGCGGTACTGCACAACAGGCAAGTTGTCTAAAAAGTCTGACTTGTGAGACGACGCCATCCAAAATCATTTGCGTGTTACCTTCTTCTGTAAGGTAACAGCTGTAGAAAACAGGTCCCACCAAGATGCCATTCCGTTGTCCACACAACACAATGTAGCTTGACATTGAAATTTCATTTTGTTTTAGTGGGTTTATTTTCACGCGTATTTTTAACCTTTTTTTTTGTTGTTAAAATCAGCGTTTTGAGTACAATTGAAATTTTTCTCTATCTATAACGATTACGGTTGGTTGGTTTATTAGAATTTTTGACGTTGACTACTAAGTTCATTTTGCGCCTATTACACAAGTTATATCTCTACGCACCCGGGACAAACGCAAACATCCATGCCTACGACGGGATTCAAACCCACGACTAGGTAGACTCGAGAACTAGAAAGCCTACGCCTAGCCTTCTCGCCCACCTGGCCGGCCTAACGGTTACGAAGTTAAAAATTGTAAGGTGCAAAGTTCGAGGTCAAAGGACAAATTTGACACCACCATTGTTTAGCCTCTACCTAACTTCGTATATGTTGCCCTCAACAGATTTGTGGTATCTCCACTCGTTTTGAAATTATATGGGGCTGGGTAGCAGATTTTTGGCTCATCCTGTATATAATTATTCTGAACAGAATCAAATACGTTAAATTGTTGGCAATAAATTTTAAATTATTCAATAAATTTTTATAAAAACTTCTTTAAATATTCAGACTACTTTTTAGATATTTCATTTACTACAGAGTTGAGAAAAAAATATGTATGCTGCGATATGAGAAAACTGATTCTGCATAACATATTTTTCTTCAAGTATCTCCATTCAATGATCATTTAAGGATCCATGTAAGTGATACATGAGTTAGCGTTACACCTGTGCGACAAATATAAAATAGTCACGAACCTTGTAAAATGTTTAAGTGCATAGTTTTTCCATTTTAAAAAATGCTTCATTTTATCACTAGATGGCAATTTCTATTAACGTGCCGAAAAATGCCAATCTCCTCCGTAGTAATAAATTTATTTGCAGTTATTTAGAGACGATTTGTTATTAATTTCTCTTGAAGTTGTAAATATCGCTTAATTTTTATTCAAGGAAATAATAAGTTTTAATTCTAGTTTATGAAAAAATAAAAGTTAAATAGAAAACCAAGCATGATTATCACATTTATGACATGTTGTGAACTTGTTATTGATATTTAGAAATTCTCTGTGTATTATCTAAATAAGCTGAGATGAAATCTTTAAATAAAGGAATTTCCATAACTCCGTTCCAGCAGCATGAAGAACATGTTATTAAAATTTTGATATCGTGATTACAGGATGGACATCCTCAGGAATGGATATTATTTGTAAAACGATACGTTCTGCTTATTCCGCAAATATAGTATTGCATGAAATAACAAAATATTGGAGTGCGAGCAAAATTGCTTCGAAATATTGCCTTCGAAATTCTATTTCCAGCAGTGAGGACCGAAGCATTTCCACCAGCGAATAAGGTGAAAGATAAAAAAAGAGTGTATGAAACCTCCATTAACCTCCCCTCCGTTCGAAGTTCAAAACGAAATTGGTAGGTGTTAGATATCTAATAAACCATTTCATCGATCGAGCCCGTGACACGTGGCTGTGGGGGCAATTGCGTAGAAGGTTATCCGATATCCGGTAGACATTTTAGATGAAGCTCCCGAGGGATTTTTGCAAGATGATCAATGGCGGGAGCGAGGAAATGCTCAGGGACGGAAACCACAGGTGCTAATGCCGGTGGAGGGAAAAGAACGGAGGCCGGGCAAGAAAAATCGAAGAATGTACGTGAGCTTCAATTGTTTCCACTTCCGTTGGGGTTGCTATTCTCATCATCTGGCCATTTGTTTTCCATCCATCTTCGTTTTTCTCCGCCCAGCTTCAACTCTTCTTCTTTTTTCCTCTCGCCCTCCTCTAAACGTTCCGCGTGTTTTCTTTTTATTCCCCAACCTCTTCCTCAATAACCCAGGCCTAAACTCTTTTCTCCTCGCCCACCCTTTCCCTGGATAATAAATATTCATTCGTTTTACCGTCTAACGACTTGAAGCCGCCGATAACCTCCCGAGGGATGGTAGGATGGCAACAAATAAAAAATTTTTTAAAAAACAACAACTAATCTTTCTTAAATGCTCCATAAATTATTATCTTTGGTTAGAGTAAAATGTCATTCATTATCATCATCCTCGTTGTAATTATTGTTTTGAAACATTTTTTATTTAAATAATATTATTAAGTAGCGGAAAAATGGAGCTACTTATTGGCTTTACCATGCTTGTCCACCGCTCCTTTATATTTTCAACATCCTTTGATATAGAAGATTGATACTTGCTTTATTAAGTACATTGCTGAAGGTATGGCCTACATTATTGTTTAGTTTGCTTAATTGGGGTCGGAACTAAAGGGATCCGTCCGATCCTTATGTACAGAAGTGAAATTTAGCCATGATATTATTATGAAGCTTGGACAGGATTGCCCCATTGGGGTCGGAGTTATAGCGATCATTTTGAATATAAGGTAGCAGTCAGAAGATCTTCAGAAACTATTAACATTTTTCAAATGCCATTACATTGAAACCTCGCATATCAGACGCCTCATATAAGAAGACACCTCTTCAAATAGGACAAAAAGATAAAAAATAACACATTCTTAATAATTTTTTACCCATTTAACAGACCATTTCGCTTTTCCGGACCACGGACAGGTAAAGCAGACCCCACATGTCATTATAATCTCCACTGCCCGGACAAAAGAAGATAATCAGATCTGAATTTTGTACCGGATCTAAGTCACTGGCCTCTGGTGTACAAAATTCATCTGATGTTGATTGGTCGGTAATAGCAGAAATGTTTTCATTCTGTGAAGTCAGGCCAAGTGAAATAAGTCGAACCCAATCATAAAAGTATCGTCGTAGAATTGAAAATTTGCTCTTATCAGCGGAATTAAAAAAAAACACGATACAGTTATCCGGGTTAACAAAATTGATGACGACATTGAAAATGGCAGTTCCTTAATTCACCTGTTAAAAATACTAAAAGATTATGGGAGTAGCTATGACCCCTCAGGAATACCAAAATATCAAAACCTGCTACGGAAACACTGGAAACAGGATCTGAAGATCTGACGATCCAGAAGACGAGCCTGTTCAAAATTTGAACAGTTGCAAAGTCGAACCCTAAGCATACCACCTCTTCTTAATCCGAAGCACTCAAGTGGAAATTTCGCCTTAAAATATTTGCTGTGGACCCGGTTGATGATACAACATTAGAGTGCGTTGTGCATCTTTATGAAAATTTAGCAATTTACAAACTAGATCATACTAAACAGTCTATATTTATAGACTTCTTAAATAAATAAATGAAAAAAAATCCTGTTTTATTGCTTATATCTTCTTCTTCTTCTTCTTCTTCTTCTTCTATATATATAAAGAAGGATGTTTGTGGGTTTGTTTTTTTTTCACAAATCTACAGTTTTATTCCGATCTTGATGAAATTTTGCATACTTGACCTTCAAGCCATGAGGAAGGTCACTGTCTACCTAAGATTTCGGAAAAATTATAATTATCGAAAAAAAATCGATATTCATGGTTATGGAAGGGCATTAATGAGAAATATCTCATGACCAACAATGCAAGGAAAAGTTTGTGCAACTATAGATATCAACAATGGTGTCAACATGCAATACACCAACAAGGCAGGGATCAAATACGAGAAAGACAAAGTTTGTGCAATATATATAAATTTCACTTTGTAACAATGCATAGAATTCTTATTATTCAGGCTTTTCTTAGAAAAGAGAATTCTTAGTAATTAACAATTTCTTGAAAATCTTAAAAAATCATTAGTAACTGGAGCTAATGGAGAGTTAGCAGACTATTGAGAAAGAGTGGAAAGACGACAGAGGAAGCACTCCTTTAGTTCCGTGCTGTATTGAGCAAATGGTAACCATGTCGATAGAAGTATCGGCGATCGCTAGACTACACAGAGATGAATGGCCAAATTTTGATTCAAGACAACGAGAGAAGAAAGGGAATTGCAAAACATCAAGTGTACATCTAAAATACGTGAGTAACGAATTATTTAGACTAGCAGTGGCATCCTTGGAGAAGTCCATCCATTGTGAGCCTTTAAAAAGTTTTTTTTCAAATTTTCGTTAAGAATTTTTACTGTATTAATTCTAAGCGTTTTCATGTGTTTATTTTAAAGATATTTCAAAATTTATTCCAAAAAAAATTCCGAGCTACGCTGGGGTTATCATCTAGCTTATTTGGTAGCACAGCAGATCCAAACATTTCCTAAAAATAAATTTTGACTATATTATGTAGGGAAAGTGTATATTTTGGAAACTGAGAAGGTGATAATGCGAGACTGAACGTTTGTTTCCAAGAATTATTGATAATGAGCATAAAATGATGATGCAGTGACAGAACATTAATAAGGCAGCATCTATTGATTAGGCATAGGAGTCATGTGTGTCTCCCTTGAGCTCCATATCAAACGTCCAGACGAGTGGCAAAAATTTAAGTGTCTGGAAAGGAAAGAGAAAGAACGAGTATTTGTCAGAGAACTCAGCAACTAAAACAGAAAAAGCTATACGGGCGTTTGAAAAATCTGAACAACGGGAGTTTCGAATAGAGCAAGAGGGTATAAGAGCTTCTACGTCAAGGACAAGAAAAACTTGAGTCTAAAGTATCTGGTGATGCTCCGCAGTGGTGAGGCAAGTCAAGAAGAGTTTAGATAAGGTCCCGGTATATCACCTAGACTTCTTGTTTTTCGTATGTTTAGTAGAATGGATAATCCCTTTGCTCTGTGTGGTAGTGATTGAGTTATTATTTAACCAATTGGGAGTTATAATTTAATTTTTTGACATTGTTCTCTTTTGTTGTGGTTAAAGAGTTGTTATTTACTTTGTCTTTATTGTTCTCTTTACCTACATGTGTAATTATCTCGAGCAACGCCGTATAACTCTGCTAGTCTATCTTCTATCTATCTATCTATCTATCTATCTATCTATCTATCTATCTATATAAAGAAGGGTGTTTCTTTCTTTGTGGGTTTGTTTGTTTGATTTTTATACAAGTCTACATTTTTATTCCGATCTTGATAAAATGTCGCATACCTGACACAAACACTGCACGGACCAACAATATATGTCTCATGACCAGCAATGCAAGGCAAAGTTTGTGCAATATAGAATTCAATGCATAGAATTCCTGTTATTCAGGCTTTTCGTAGAATTGAGAATTCTTAGTACTTAACAATTACCTGAAAATCTTTAAAAATGATCAGTAACTGGAGATAATGAGTTAGCAGACTATTGAGAAAGTGAAAGAGGATAGAGGAAGCACTCCTTTAGCTCCGTGCTGTATTGAGCAAATGGTAAGTAAGTAAATAGAAGAATCGGCGACAGCTAGACTACACAAAGTGATGAATGGCCAATTTTTGCTTTAAGACATCGAAAGAAGAAAGGAAATTGCAACAAATCAAGCGTACATCTAAAGTAAGATTACGTGAGTAAAAAATTATTTAGATTAGAAGGCATCCTTGGAGAGGTCCATCCATTATGAGCCTTTTTTTTTTTCGGTAAATCAAGTCACGGTATATCACCTAGAATCGATTTTTTCAGTGAAGAGGTAAATTCCTGTCTTTCGGATTTTTCTTAGAATGGATAGTCCCTTCGCTCTATATTGTAGTGATTGAATTATTATTTAACCAATTTGGAGGTTTAATTTAGCTTTTTGAGGTTGTTCTGTTTACCTACACTCGTAATTATCCCGGGCAACGCCGGGTTCTCTGCTAGTCTATCTATATATATAAAGAAGGATGTTTGTGGGTCTGTTTGTTTGTTTGTCTGTATGTTTTTTATACAAATCTACAGTTTTATTCTGATCTTGATAAAATTTCGCATACATGACCTTCAAAGCATGAGGAAGGTCACTGTCTACCTCAGATTTCGGAAAAATAATAAATATCGATAAAAAATCGATATTCATGGTTATGGCAAGGCATATTAATGAGAAATATCTCATGACCAACAATGCAAGGCAAAGTTTGTACAATAATAGGTATCAACAATGGTATCAGCACGCAATTCACAAACAAACACACTGCATGAACCAACAATATATATATCATGACCAACAATGCAAGGCAAAGTTTGTACAACAATAGGTATCAACAATGGTATCAGCACGCAATTCACAAACACACTGCATGAACCAACAATATATATCTCATGACCAACAATGCAAGGCAAAGTTTGTGCAACAATAGGCCCATTGTATTCGCATCAACAATGGTATCAACGCGCAATTCACCAATACCAATGAGCACAGAATGATGATGTAATGTTAAAGCAATCTTTCCAAGAATTATAACAATGAACATAAAATGATGTTATAACAATGCATAGAATTCCTGTTATTCAGGCTTTTCTTAGAAAAGAGAGTTCTTAGTACTAAACAATTTCTTGAAAATCTTTAAAAATGATCAGTAACTGGAGATAATGGAGAGTTAGCAGACTATTGAGAAAGAGTGGAAAGACGACAGAGGAAGCACTCCTTTAGCTCCGTGATGTAAAGAGCAAATGGGAAGCAAGTAAATAGAAGAAGCGGCGACCGCTAGACTGCACAAAGTGATGAATGGCCAAGTTTTGCTTCAACACTAAGTTTGGCCAAGTTTTGCTTCAACACTAAGTTTGGCCAAGTTTTGCCAACACACATTGAGTTTTGCTTCAACACTAAGTATACATCTGAGGTAAGATTACGTGAGTAAGAAATTATTTAGACTAGCAGTGGCATCCTGGGAGAGGTCCAGCCATTGTGAGCCTTTAAAAAGATTTTTTTCGAATTTTCATTAAGAATTTTTACTGTATTAATTCTAAGCATTTTCATGTGTTTATTTTTAATATATTGGAAAATTTAATTTAATTTTTTGAGATTGTTCTGTTTACATCCAAGTGTAATTATCCCGGGCAACGCCGGGTACCTTTGCTAGTCTATCTATATATATATAAAGAAGGATGTTTGTGGGTTTGTCTGTATGTTTTTTATTATTATTATTATTATTATTTATAATCATTGCATCCCTAAAATGGGATATGTTATATCATATTTCATCACTTGTGATTTAATGTTTTTAAAATCAATCTATGCGCATGAATTTTGTGATTACTACACAACTTTGAGGTACAATTCATAATTTGGTACCTCACGTCATAAGGGAAAGAATTCCAGGTTGAGACAGCATTGTAAGGGAAAAAACGCTGTTGAAAACTGGAGATAATGTCCGCCGGAACCAATTTAAATCTCTGTGTCTGTCTCGCATTAGACGATTCAATTAACCAAGCTCTAACGTAATGGGAAGGATGTTGTTCATTACACAAAGCGTAGTATAGTTCTTTTATTTTAGTATATTCTATTAAGATGAGCATAGTCGGTAAGCCATAATTGTCACATATCTGAGAGCAGGAAGTATATTTAGAGAGACCAAATGCAGTACGGATTACGTTATTATAAGCAACTTGCACCCTTGTAATAAGTATTTTAGAAGCAGTCGACCAAAACAAACAGCCATATTCAATCTTAGGCAGAAGAGTAGATTTGATGATCTGAATCATTTCTTTACGATTAAGTATTTTCTTAAGGCTCTTACACAGATACCTCATACGGTTAAGGTCAACGATCAAGGATTCTATAGCCTCTCTAAAAGATAGCTGGTTATCAATACTAACTCCTAAGATTTTACATGAGCAGTTCAAATTCAAGCTTTTCTTATCTATCAGCAGTATGTTTGTTTTAGCCTGATTAAAATTTTGCCCATGAGCTGTATACCATTCGTTAAGTGTATTGATATCATCTTGGATTTGTTGAAAAACAGTACTCTGCTGATCCACCGCACAAGCTTTGTATAAAAAGTTATCATCCACAAATGAACTTATCAAGCAGTTGAGGGGCAATTTATAAATATCAGAAGTAGCCGCCGCATAGAAGACTGTGGCTGTGGGGGAACCCTGCATCAGACCCCTATTAGAGGGATGCTCAATTATCTCATTCTCATGGTGTATGTAATTAGTCCTTTGGTTAAAATAATCCTGAACCAGATTATGGGTGACGGAATCCACTTCAAGATGGGTCAAATGCTGAAGAAACAATTGTCGATCAATTGTATTAAAGGCTTTTGAAATGTCAGTATTGACGAGGTAGCAAATTAAGCCCTTATCCAGAGCATTCACGATGTAATTTAGAATCGATAATATAGTAAAATAAGTAGGGGTTAAAGGTCTACCCCCCGCCTGGTTATTGGGTATCTTGGACCAAAGCAACAGAGTAAGCTGGGAAAACACAATTTTTTCAATTATTTTTGCTAGTGAGGAAAGTATACATATAGGCCTATAGTTGGCTATATCCTGTACTAAACCTTTTTTATAGATAGGTACAATAAGTGTTTTCTTCATGTCTTGCGGAAATTTTTGTGTCACCGCAATATTGTGCAATAGATCTTGAAGCAAATAGTTTCCAAAGGATCCCCATTTTTTTATGACCAGGATAGTTAATGGCCCATCCCTAATGGAGATTTTATTCTTGCTTTGTTTAATCACAGAGGCGATGTAGCCAACGGAAAAGTAAGGTAACCCAGGAGTGGTCCTATTCACTACTCGTCTAGCTGAAGCATTTTGCTTGATGGTATAGGGATTAGGATTGTCAATCAATCTCAGGTAAGAAGCACTACTTTCAAAAGGAAACGTTTGATTATGTCTTCTATGAGATCGTACACATCTCCATAGGTCAAACTTATTTGAATTCGCTCTACAAATTTTTGCACGCTTTGCACATCGAATTTCTTTTTTAAACATTTGGTTTATTTTATCAAGTTGTCTTTTATTGTCTAGAGATGGGGTTTGTTTGTATCGCGCATAACAATATTTTTTGTCCTTCCAAATCGCACAAATTCTAGGGGTCCACCAGTAACATTGACGTCTTTTCGCCTTTCCTTTATCTATCATAAGACCTGCTTGTTCAAGGGCTTGCTGGATCTTGCTTTGAAGAATAGTCACCTTTGTGTCTACACAGTTGGATTCAAAATATTCAGTCCAATCAAATGTAGGTAAAATATTCTTAAAATTGTTCCAATCAACGTGGCGAAAATCATAAGATATATGTACCATGGGAACTTTAGGACACTTTATTAACTCAATCCTTTGAAACTGACATGTCAGAGCAAGATGGTCACATCTCGGTATCATGGATGTTTTAATTATCGGATTCATCCAATTCTTCGGAATCAAGAGTTGATCTAAGATGGCGCTTGTTGTACGCGTTATACGTGTGGGCGTACTGACGACTGGACGTAAGTTCAACCTTTGAGCAAAATCTAAAATAAGTTTATGATTAAAGGACGGAACACCAAAGTTAATATTAAAGTCACCTATGATGATGTTTACTGCATATACTTGTATTTATACAAATCTACAGTTTTATTCCGATCTTGATGAAATTTCGCATACATGACCTTCAAAGCATGAGGAAGGTCACTGTCTACTTCAGATTTCGAAAAAATAATAATTATTGATAAAAAATCGATATTCATGGTTATAGCAGGGCATATTAATGAGAAATATTGCATGAGCAACAATGCAAGACAAAGTTTTTGCAACAATGGTATCAACACGCAATTCACAAACACTCTGCACGGACCAACAATATATATCTCATGACCAACAATGCAAATAAAAGTTTGTGCAACAATAGGTATCAACAATGGTTTCAACACGCAATTCACCAATAACATTGAGCTCAAAATGATCATGCAATGATAAAGCAATCCTTTCCAAGAATTATAACAATGAACATAAAATGATGATGCAATATGGATAAGTTTCAATTTGTAACAATGCATAGAATTCCTGTTATTCAGGCTTTTCTTAGAAAAGTGTGTTCTTAGTACTTAACAATTTCTTGAAAATCTTTAAAAATGATCAGTAACTGGAGATGATGGAGAGTTAGCAGACTATTGAGAAAGAGTGGAAAGACGACAGAGGAAGCACTCCTTTAGCTCCGTGATGTATTGAGCAAATGGGAAGCAAGTAAATACAGTGAAACCTCTATTCTCGACCACCTCTTTAACACGACCCTCTCTTAACTCGACCACTTTTCCTTGGCACGGAATTATTGTCTCATTGGTATAATGCATTTTTTCCCTCTTTAAGCCGACCACCTCTATACTCGACCAACGACCACCCATTTCAGGCACCAACCATCAATATACCCTCTCTAAACCGACCAGTGGACATGGCAAAATCGAGTCAAGATTGCCATGACTTGATTTTGCCATGTTTACTGGTCGGTTTAAAGAGGGAACATCAATGATTAGTGCCTGAAATGGGTGGTCGATGGTCTTGGGATTGAAGCGTTAATAATGCCACGTCCTCTAATTTAAAGAGTATGCTCATTTTTTTGAAGGAGTAGGAAACTGAGCATTGTTCAATCTGTTTCTTTGCTTTGTGTATCAGTGGCATTCACTCACACCGCTGCTTTATCTTACAGTTAGGAAGAGCTCAACATGTGATTGCAGTTGAGAATGTATGTGTTGGGCTCACTTTACATCACTTTCACTCTTCACATCACATTTCAATTTCTTGCCTGCTATTGTCACCATGTCAAAAAGAAAACTGTTTTTTATCGCTACAAGACCAAGTAAAAACTTGCTGCATTTGTTGGAAGAGGTGAAAAAAGAATATCAACAAGTTACAGTACGTAAAATGTTGAGCAGAGAAAATAAACTTCAATGTTGCAGTTTTTCAACAAAGAATAGGGGAAATGTTTGATCCAATAATTGGGATCACTTTTATTGCTATGTAATTATACATGTATTAGGTATTAATATTTTGTTTTCACGTATTGTTTATTTTGAGTAGCCACATTACTGCATAAAGTTATGAAAATTTCATTAAAATTCATTAATAAAACTTTAGTCCATTATGCAAATCACTAAAATAATAAATGAAACCAAAAGAGTAAGCTTTGTATATCATCAGATTATATCCTTATAATGTTAAACAATTGAGACAATGAAACTTTATAAATTACACTTACCCCCCCCCCCCCCCCCAATTCTTTAAGAAGACCACCTCTTCAAACGACCACTATTACGTGGAACCATTGCTGGTCGGCTTAAAGAGGTTTCACTGTAGAAGAATCGGCGACCGCTAGACTGCACAAAGTGATGAATGGCCAAGTTTTGCTTCAACACATCGAGAGAAGAGAGGAAATTGCAACAACACTAAGTATACATCTGAGGTAAGATTACGTGAGTAAGAAATTATTTCGACTAGCAGTGGCATCCTTGGAGAGGTCCAGCCATTGTGAGCCTTTAAAAAGATTTTTTTTGAATTTTCATTAAGAACTTTTACTGTATTAATTCTAAGCATTTTCATGTGTTTATTTTTAAGATTGTTCTGTTTACATCCAAGTGTAATTATCCCGGGCAACGCCGGGTACCTTTGCTAGTCTATCTATATATATAAAGAAGGATGTTTGCTGGTTTGTCTGTATGTTTTTTATACAAATCTACAGTTTTATTCCGATCTTGATAAAATTTCGCATACATGACCTTCAAAGCATGAGGAAGGTCACTGTCTACCTCAGATTTCAGAAAAATAATAAATATCGATAAAAAAATCGATATTCATGGTTATGGCAAGGCATATTAATGAGAAATATCTCATGACCAACAATGCAAGGCAAAGTTTGTACAACAATAGGTATCAACAATGGTATCAGCACGCAATTCACAAGCACTCTGCATGAACCAACAATATATATCTCATGACCAACAATGCAAATAAAAGTTTGTGCAACAATAGGTATCAACAACGGTGTCAACACGCAATGTAACCAACACTATGCAAGGATCAACAATATATGTCTCATGACCAATAATGCAAGGCAGAGTTTGTGCAATATAGGATTCAATGCATAGAATTCCTGTTATTCAGGCTTTTCGTAGAAAAGAGAATTCTTAGTACTTTACAATTTCTTGAAAATCTTTAAAAATGATCAGTAACTGGAGATAATGAGTTAGCAGACTATTGAGAAAGAGTGAAAGACGATAGAGGAAGCACTCCTTTAGCTCCGTGCTGTATTGAGCAAATGGTAAGTAAGTAAATAGAAGAATCGGCGACCGCTAGACTACTCAAAGTGATGAATGGCCAATGTTTGCTTCAAGACATCGAAAGAAGAAAGGAAATTGCAACAACATCAAGTGTACATCTTAAGTAAGATTAAAAGCTTATGTAGACTAGAAGGCATCCTTGGAGAGGTCCATCCATTGTGAGCCTTTAAAATATTTTTTTTCGGTAAATCAAGTCCCGGTATATCACATAGAATGGATTTTTTCAGTGAAGAGGTAAATTTCTGTCTTTCGGATTTTTCTTAGAATGGATAGTCCCTACGCTCTATATTGTAGTGATTGGGTTATTATTTAACCAATTTGGAGGTTTAATTTAGCTTTTTGAGGTTATTCTGTTTACCTACAAGCGTAATTATCCCGGGCAACGCCGGGTCCTCTGCTAGTAAATATTAAATAAAGAAAAATGAAATTTGTGTTTCTTTTTATCCATTTTTTTATTTTTTTAGAATATTTTTATTCAATATTATCTTATAATATTCACCATAAATTGCTTATGCTTCCTTCTTCTTGTTTCAATTTCTTTGAATAATCATTTCAGTTTCCGTTTATTAAATTTTTCACGTAGAATTTTGTTTTTGAGATTGTCATCTATTTCACAAGGTAAAACCGAATATATAACAAGAAATTTATACCCTAACCATTCAAAAAGTTTTACTTTGCATTAATATTTATTTATACAATTACATTTTTTTAATTTTATAAAAACTAAAATAATCATTGCAAAAAATTGTTGAAATTTATGACCAATAACTATGATAACCATGTTTTTGAAAATAATATATAAAATAAATTCGTATAAAAAATTTTAAATTTCAGTTAATTATAATATGGCAAATATTAAAGCAGTTTTTTGTCATTGCGATAGCTAAAATTTTCCTGCACGGGATTTGACATCGTTAATGTAGACACTTCATGATGTGTCTAGACAGATACTGTAATTCTACCTAATTACCGTATGAGTCCAATGCAACTGGACACTTCATGAAGTGTCTGGACATTTAACGAAGTGTCCAATTACGCTAAGTGTCTGCGACATATATAAAGGATTCGGGTTTTGTTTTTTTTTGTGCAACAATCGGCCTGTGTGCTTGCGTCAACAATCGGCTGCCCGTATTTTTATATTGCGTCAACAATGGTTGATGCACGCGGAAATCTCCATTCACTCAATCAAATCGCAATCAATAGACACTGCCTTATTAATATTCTGTGACTGCATCATCATTTTATGCTCATTATTAATAATTCTTGGAAACGAACGTTCAATCATCGCATTATCAAAATCTCAGATTCCAAAATATACACATCCCCACAGAATACAGTCAACAATCGTTTCATCTATACCCATACAAATGTAATTAAAATAAAATAAAAAATAAGAACAGATTAATTAAACGATAAACAAATACAATAAATAAAATAAAATAAAATAAAGCTAATAAATAATTAATTAAATAAACTTGATTATACGAATAAATAAAGTAAAATAATTAAATGCACAAATTAATAAAAAAAAATCAGTAAAATAATTAAATTTAATCATTACTTTCAAGATGTTGTTTTTGTGAAATAGGATTATTTTATTCTATTTAAAATTAAACAGATTAATTTTTATTTTTTTCTCGATGAATAGCGTGGACGCACGTTCAAACTAATGAAATCATTGCATTATATATACATTTAAGATATTGATTTTCTGTTGGAATTTCACTGCCAAAGGAAGTCAATATAATTCCATGAGTGTTAAAAACTTATTTTCAGTTTTTTTTTAATGTTCAAAATTATTTTCTTATGCTTTACTGAATGGCTACCAGACATGGGTGCACGATGATAGGTGTGGACTTTTCCAGGCAATTCTTTATATTTGTGCTTGTGTTAACGCATTCATAGAAGGCTCGATTTAGTCTTTATTGTAGTTGACATCATTGAACAGCACCAGGCAGCGCTAATTGCTACTTCTGATAATATTACTAATTACTCTGCAAGATCGGCCTCGGTGACTCAGTGGTTGCGTGATCGCTTGTGATGCCCGATGACGCGGGTTCGATCCCGGCCGAGGACGACGAGAATTTTTTCGGAGGGAAATCCTGAGACACGCACTTCCTTTGGAAAGGAAGTGAAGCCGTTGGTCCCGTGTAGTCGTTTGCCGGCTGTACGTTAAAGAACCCTTGCGAGGTAAAATTTGTGGTCCCCTATGACGCCGTCCTGAAATAACCATAGCAGTTAAAAAGGACGTTAATACCAGCCAAACCAACTAACCGATAACTCTGCAAGACCTTCTCTTCACCTGTGTTTGTTGTCCACATAAGACTCCCACCTCATTATCTGTTTTTCTCCACATTGGTTGACTTTTATTAAGATTTTATTATTTTTATTTTTTGTCTATTTTCTATTAAAGGGAGCATATATTTTTAATTAATTTTATATCTCTACAAATCCTACTCTTACATAATTATTACTAACTAGCAGAGGACCCAGCGTTGCCCGGGATGATTACGCTTGTAGGTAAACACACACATACACAAAGAAACACATACACACTTTTTCCAATCGTCTGAACGTTTGTTAGGGAGCTGAAGGAAGACACGTGTACCTCCTTTGCCTCATCGAGAGAGACTGCCCTATCTTATCGTCTATTACATCCATTTCCTGTTCATTGTTAATAATTCTTGGAAACGAATGTTCTGTCATTGCATCATCATTTTATGTTCATTGTTATAATTCTTTGAATTATTTTGTGCTCATTGTTATTGGTGAATTGCTCATTGAGACCATTGTTGATGCGAACATGACGGGCCTTTTGTTGCACAAACTTTGCCTTGCTTTGTTGGTCATGAGATATATATTGTTGGTCTGTGCAGAGTGTTTGTTAATTGCGTGTTGATACCTATTGTTGCACAAACTTTGCCTTGCATTGTTGGTCATGAGATATTTCTCATTAATATGCCCTGCCATAACCATGAATATCGATTTTTTTATATTATTTATTTATGCATCATCATTTTGTGCTCATTGTTATTGGTGAATTGCGTGTTGATACCATTGTTGATACCTGTTGTTGCACAAACTTTTCCCTGCATTGTTGGTCATGAGATATTTCTCATTAATATGCCCTGCCATAACCATTAATATCGATTTTTTTACCAATAATTATTATTTTTCCGAAATCTGAGGTAGACAGTGACCTTCCTCATGCTTTGAAAGTCAAGTATGCAAAATTTCATCAATATCGGAATAAAACTGTAGATTTGCATAAAAAACAAACAGACCCACAAACATCCTTCTTTATATATATACTAGCAAAGGTACCCGG
>JAHWFO010107143.1:1166352-1199535 GCA_023313115.1 Rhysida immarginata | reverse complement strand
CTTTCCTTTAAAAAAAATAGGGTATGATACAGCATACTACATTCATCAATGGACATAATTATTATCGAATCAAGAGGTATAAGATTGATAATTCCTAGATTGTAGCTACACAAAACTTGATTACGCTCATTATGCGGAAAAAGTAAATATTAGTCGCTCGTTGTGTAGAGGAGGGCAGTTTTTTTATGGATCAAAGTTTTGGTATAGAGTTATACCTTTTTGGAATTGTGATAATCTAAACTATTTTTTTAAATAACTTGCCATAGCATTGTTCATACACTTTTTTTACACCAGACGGTGTCAAAGATACCGAAACGTAATTTTTTTGCTGAATTTCGTGAAAAAACAGAACTTGGCTTGTTTTTTGTGTAGAAACTATAAGCATTGTCAGACTTTTTGCTGCAATGATCTATTACAGGACTACTAAGCTATCCAACAAAGAAAAAAAATCCCGGAATATCTATAATTTTGTGGTCACAGTAGAATAAATAAGGTACAAGGGGGGTCAAATTTCAAAGTTTTCATAAAAAGTCAATTAATATTTAAAATAAAATAAAAAGAATTTTTTTCTTATTTTTTCCCGAATGATCATGACGAGGTTGATTCGTAGGTACAAGCTTATCGTTGAGTTTTGGGACACGTTGTATATATAGATAGATATAGAAAGATTACTCAAAACTCAAATAATAAGGGTCTAAACATCACGCGAAGTTTGCTGAAAACCTGTCGAAAACTTCATTTAATCTCAACAATGGCCGCCGATTTAATTGTAATTTCCCCTTTGAATTTAATGAACTGCTGGTGCGGAAAGTTCATAAATGACGTAACGACACAATTTAAATTTTGAGTTTTCGACATTTTCGATAAGGAACTTTAAGTTTGTAATCATGCAAAGGATCACGCTAGGTACTTTATGACCATCGAATCTGATACACCCTGTATAAAGAAAGATGTTTGTTTGTGGGTTTGTTTGTATTTTATACAAATCAACAGTTTTATTGCGATCTTATTAAATTTTGCATACTTGACCTTCAATGCATGAGGAAGGTCACTGTCTACCTCAGATTTCGAAAAAATAATAATTATCGATATTAACTCGATATTCATAATGATGGCAGGGCATATTAATAAGAAATATCTCATGACCAACAATGCAAGGCAAAGTTTGTGCAAAATAACTAAGGTTCAATTTGTAAGAATGCATAGAATTCCTGTTATTCAGGCTTTTCTTAGAATTGAGAGTTCTTAGTACTTAACAATTTCTTGAAAATCTTTAAAAATGATCATTAACTGGAGATAATGGAGAGTTAGCAAACTATTGAGAAAGAGTGGAAAGACGACAGAGGAAGGAGTCATTTAGCTCCGTGCTGTATTGAGCAAATGGTAAGCATGTCAATATTAGAATCGGCGACCGCTGGACTGCACAAAGTGATGAATGGCCAGGTTTTGCTTCAAGACATTGACAGCAGTGTGGGAATTGCTCAAAATCAAGGGGAACATGTAAAATACGATTACATGACTAAGAAATTATTTGGACTTGCAGTGGCTTACATGGAGAGGTCCATCCATTGTGAGCATTTGTAATTTTTTTTTTTCGAATTTTCATTTAGAATTTTTACTGTATTAATTCTAAGCGTTTGCATGTGTTTATTTTTAATATATTGCAAAATTTAATCAAAAAAAAAAAAAACAAGAGTCCGAGCCACGCCGAGATTATCACCTAAATTATGGGTAGCATAGCAGATCCAAACATTTCATTAAAATATATTTTGCCTATAATCTGTGTGCATGTTAACATTTTGGAAACTGAGATGCTGATAATGCGATGATTGAACGTTTGTTTCCAAGAAATATTAATAACGAACATAAAATGATGAAGCAGTTATAGGACATAAATAAGGCAGCATCCTTTGAGGAGGAAAAGGAGTCACACGTGTCTCCCTTGAGTTCCCTATCAAACTTCCAGAGACTGACAAAAATTTATGTGTCTGGAAAGAACGAGTATTGGTCACAGAAACTGTGCAACTAAAACAAAAAAAGCTATACGGGTATTGGAAACATCTGAACAACGGGAGTTTCGAATAGAGCAAGAGGGTGTAAGAGATTCTACGTCAAGGGCAAGAAAAACTTGGGTCTAAAGTATCCAGTGATGTTTCCCGATGGTGAAGATGGATATCATTTTCATCTGAAGCAAGTCAAGAAGAGGTTAAATAAAGGCCCGTTATATCACCTCTAGAATTCCTGTTTTTCGGATTTTTCATAGGATGGATAGTCCCTTCGCTCTGTGTTGTATTCAAAACAGTCTTTGTATTATTTAACAGGCTCAATAATAAGAGTACCTCAGGTAAATAAAAGATACAGGAATCTGAGAACGGTGATTCATCGGCTGGGTTAAATATTTAAAAAAATTTACTGAATTGAAATCATATATTAATTTTGAAACAAAAGGTAAAATTGCCTTTTTATTATTGAAAAAAAATAAGAGTGGATATCTGGTGAAAGAAGTATACAAGACACTGCAAACAATATTTCTTTATCATCTCATGGCTCCGTTTACCCGATTTGTCAGAACGTTTATAAGAAAATTATAAATGGTAAACTTAGAAGTAATAAAAAAACTCTTTAACCACAACGATAATAGATTGAAAACCAACAACCTGATTCATTCAGCAGCCCAGGAGCACCTCAAAGAAACTGAGAGAACTGTACTTCCAGTATCAGGTTGTTGGTTTTCAATCTATTATCGTTGTGGTTAAAGAGTTTTTTATTAGTTCTAAGTTTACCATTACAATTATCCACACTTGTCTTTTTTAAAATTATAAATGTTTATTTTATGAAAGATTTTTCTTCTTAATCCGGAAAAAAATTTCCTAAATATACTGGCATGAGAAGCGCTGTCCGTAAATTATAATTTTTAATTTAAATTTTAAGCAAATAAGTTATTATTCCATTAAATTTATATATCACTTTTTGTCTTCTTTAGATCTGCTAAAAAAAATCTACAAACGAGATTATATATTTCAGTATTAAATCAATTAATTCATATTAAAAAAATGATAATTGTGATATTTTAATGATTTCCATAAGGGAAAAATTAGCAACTAAATAGAAGGTATGTATTGTTTTTTTTTAGATTGACATGCCTAGCGTTAATATCGATAATATCTAACTTTATTAAGTACCGAAAGGTGCTTTATGCTTTGGCCTTGTCCGTCCGTCCGTCCGTCCGTAACTCGATTTTCTCAGAAAGTATGAAAGATTTTAAAAATCTGTTTTCACCAATCGATAGATATGGGAAATGGCACGGACGAGTTCGAAGATGGTCGAAATCTGTACAGTGGCACGCGCTCTAATTGTACTATTGTGATACCCCCCCAAAATTTTTCCATGTTAAGATATAGTAAGTAACATATCAACATATCCACTCGTAACGACGAGCTATGAACGAATATAACGTTATTAAATAGTGTTTAGCCGATTGATAAATTTAGTGTGAAATCGGTACAATTGCATTGGAGAAAACGCGTAATAAGCATATAGGTTCGGCTCAGCGCGTGCTCTAAACGTTAATGAAATGGTGTGCGCGCAGGATGCACGAGATTGACGATTATTGAAAGGGCAGAACGGACTCTAAATCAAAAGAATTTTATTATTCGTAGGGAACTTATTATTTATTTATTACGATAACTTGAAAACGAATTAACTTTTTCACATTCTGTTTTCACCAATCCATTAATATGGGACGGAGCACGAATAAGTACGAACCTGAGATAGCCGGAATAGGTACGTGCTCTAATGGCTCGTGCTATAATGGTTACATTACGATACCCCCTTAAAAATTTCCTCTAACCAGATATGGCATGTAATATATAAAATAAATCGTCACGACGTCTCATGAACGAATATATGAGAGTAACTAGTGATAGCACAAATTGGTGTAACAGCACGTGTACGTGTAAGGATGTATCATTAATGAATATAACGCGTAAATAATGATAGTAGTAATTGGTTTACTAGCACGTGCCTAATAGTACCATATGGTACCGAAGGAACTTTCAATGCTAAAATACGGCATGTAATATATCAAATAACTCGTAACAACGTGCCATGAGTGAATATAACGAGTAAATAATGATAATGGGAAATAGTAAAATAGCACGTGCCCTAATCGTACTATATGGTACAAAATGATACCATTGGAACTTTCAATGCTAAAATATGGCATGTAATATATCAAATAACTCGTAACAACGTGCCATGAGTGAATATAACGCGTAAATAATGATAGTGGGAATTGGTTTAGTAGCATGTGCCTAATAGTCCAAATGTTACCATATGGTATTGTTGGAACTTTCAATGTTAAGATATGGCATGTAATATATCAAACAACTCGTAATAACGTGTCATGAGTGAATATAACAAGTAAATAATGATAGTGGAAAATGGTTAAGTAGCACGTGCCCTAATGGTAACGTGAGGTACCATATGGTACCAGTCGAACTTTTAATGCTAAAATATGGTATGTAGTATATCAAACAACTCGTAACAACGTGTCATGAGTGAATATCACAAGCAAATAATGATAGTAGGAGATGGTTAAGTAGCACGTGCCCTAATGGTAACATATGATACCATATGCTACCGTTGGAGCTTTCTATGCTAAAATATGGCATAACATATATCCAACAATTCGTAACGACTTTTCTTGAGTTAATATAACGACTAAATAATGATAGTGGGAAATGGTTAAGTAGCACGTGCTCTAATGGTACCAATTGACACCATATAGTACCGTTGGAACTTTCAATGCTAACGCTGGAATTTTCAATGCAAAGATATGGCAATTAATATATCAAACAACTCGTAACAAAGTGTCATGAGTGAATATAACAAGCAAATAATGATAGTAGGAGATGGTTAAGCAGCACGTGCCCTGATGGTAACGTAAGGTACCATATGGTACCACTGGAACTTTCAATGTTAAAATACGGCATGTAATATATCAAACATCTCGTAACAACGTGCCATGAGTGAATATCACAAGTAAATAATGATAGTGGGAAATGGTTGCATAGCACGTGACTTAATGGTACTAAATGATACCATATCATACTGTTGGAACTTTCAATGCTAAGATATGGCATGTAATATATCAAACATCTCGTAACAACGTGCCATGAGTGAATATCACAAGTAAATAATGATAATGGGAAATGGTTAAGTAGCACGTGCCCTAATGGTAACATATGATACCATATGCTACCGTTGGAGCTTTCTATGCTAAAATATGGCATAACATATATCCAACAATTCGTAACGACTTTTCTTGAGTTAATATAACGACTAAATAATGATAGTGGGAAATGGTTAAGTAGCACGTGCTCTAATGGTACCAATTGATACCATATAGTACCGTTGGAACTTTCAATGCTAACGCTGGAATTTTCAATGCAAAGATATGGCAATTAATATATCAAACAACTCGTAACAAAGTGTCATGAGTGAATATAACGAGTAATTAATGGTAGTCGGAATTGTTTAGTAGTACATGTTTGAATGGTGGTATATATATTGCCTTTGGCTTAATGGTATATAAAACTAAATACTGTGAGATATAATGCTAGATAATAGTAGTTAATCGCTTGCTTCAATAGTAGATGATTACGTAGAAACACTTTAGTAATTGAATATGAAAAGATGATAGATGGTTACACATAACGCTTCAGTAATTAAGGCTTACTTCGTTTAACATTATGTGGGAATGTCTTACAAATTATAGAACTTTTATTTGTTCAAATATATAAAGAATAAGTTCACTCTTCGTTTAATCCTTCAGTTTCTTCAAGTTAATTCTTTTAAATTCTGTCTATACATTTGTTTACTTAAATAGTAGTTTACAATTTTCATGTTTATATATTTTCTCTAAAGTGTGTTAAAATGTTGGTTAATCTATATATATCTATGTATGATGCTATAATACGAAAATGTGCTCCCTTTATCTGCTTTGGCGGTAAAGTCATTTTTGTTAATTTATTTCGTTAATGACTTTATTGCTTTATTTATGTCATTATCTTTTCCTCTTTCTTTGTTTTTGTTTTGTATTTATGATTATATTTAATATTTTTAAATAGGTTTTCCCGTCAATAAATAAATAAATAAATAAATAAATAAATAAAATATTATATGTCGACTCTTCGAGCATTGTTTAAGCTAGCTTGGAACATTCGCCCGTTACGAAGGGATTGTTGTAGCACGCGCACACATCCTTAGCTTGCGCGCGTTCGTTAGCTCGCGTCTGCTTCATTAGCTTGCGGTCGTTCGATTCCAAACAATGAAAAATGACTTAGGAATACTTTCGAAAGTTATAAAAAGAAATTTAGTCATAATTATAAGCTGGTTGAAATTTATTCACAATTTATTCACAAGTACAAGGAAGAAAAGTGCGCAACAGAATAATATAAACGTCGCATCTATTTGCAAACAATAGAAGCGAGTTGTGCGTTTTGTCGACGAATTCATAATGTAAGAAACGAATGAACGGATAGGAAAACGGATAGGAAAAGGAAAGAATAGGTAAATTGCATAGCTATCGTTTCATAATGACGATTCACGAACGAATACAATTTAATATTTCACTCATTGTTGGCGCTAATTTGATGCACGGGGCTGGGGTAATGTAAATCGTATTTCTGCCAATATTAAGCCCGAAATTGTCCCTACCGTAGAGGAGGCAACAATGTATGATTTTTCCTTGAGCATGCTGTCTCTCTAGGCGGTATTGATTGCACACGCTTCCGTTACGACCAGTTTCGTCATTTCAAATATACACAAACTACAAATTAGAAGTTTTTCGGGTGGAATATATAAACGACGCAGTTCTTCAATGGCTTATATAGCAGTATTCATTTAGCCTTTCGGTACTTGATTATACCATTCATTAATGGTTTATTCTATTATAATGCTAGGCATAT
The DNA here is from genome assembly GCA_023313115.1 of Rhysida immarginata. Lineage (NCBI taxonomy): Eukaryota > Metazoa > Arthropoda > Chilopoda > Scolopendromorpha > Scolopendridae > Rhysida > Rhysida immarginata. The sequence continues at coordinate 1,192,564 of JAHWFO010107143.1, read as the reverse complement.
CAGTCTACAAAACAATACGTTCCATCTCTCTAGTTTTAATTTTTAGTTGCTAATTTCTCCCTTATGGAAATCATTAAAATATCACAATAAGACATAACTCTATTTTCAATTCTATAACTTATGTATTACGTTAATAAATTTATCTGGCATTGATATGCTTTCTGTATTTATTTCTCTCTTATACAAACTGTAATTCGAGTCGGTATATCATGGATTTTCTATAGCGCAGCATTAGGAAGATTGCTTTTTGCCACAACACTGGCGCTGAGGCAGTAGTTGTCGCTGCTCTCTACATCTAGTACTGGCAAAGTTTCGTAAAGTTACTGCCCTGGCAAAGTTTCGTAATCGTAGGCGCATTTCTTTGCGAGTTTTTGCTGCTTGTGTTGCAATGTGTGCTTGTGTTTCTGCCAATTTCGACCTGGTCGGACTCAACAGTCAGTTTTACTGCGAGGTTTTGACAAGACTGAGCGAAAATTTCGCGCAAACACCCGGAGTTGCGGAAGAAAGTAGACTGGTTGCTCCACCATGGCAAAAAGCCCGCACCATCTCGCTCGTTGGGAAAGAATTCCTGGCAAAAAACAACATTGCAATGGTCCCCCTACCCTCCCTACTCCCCTTGCGACTTCTACCTCTTCCCTAAAATGAAAGGGGGAAGCTTAAACTCCATTTAAGATATCCAAATGGAATCGCAACGTGTTTTGATGCAGTCTTCGGATTTCCAGGAGTGCTTCTAAAAATGGGAAAATCGCTGGGATCGTTGCAAATTTGCCTGAGGCGACTACTTTGAAGGCGACAGTGGAACTTAAGGTGTAAGGTATGTTTTCTGCTTTTTACAGAATATTTTCGGAAATTTTGGATAGCACCTCGTATATTACAAACAATACTTTCGCATTAAACACCAAACATAATATTGCAAAAAAGACGCATTTTTTCTTATAAATAGCCTGTCCAATGGGAAAGGTGATTGGCGAGAAATAAAATACGAGGCATTTTTTATTTTTAGTTTACATTACCTTTTACTCAAAATAGACCTTGTGAGTCAAAAAATACTGAAAGCTGTTTTAAAAAATTTTGATGCACTCTTGAAACTCAGTCTTTGGAATTGCTCTGAAATTGCCGTTGAAACCTTGTGGTTGTCTGAAATCGTGTCGAGTCAAATCAGGCGAATACGGAGGGGGGGGGGGTATCTTGCACCAGATACTTTTTAATGGCCAAAAAATCGCGTACAAATTTGCTGTTGTGTACCGGTGCATTGGCGTGGAACGACGACCATTTCCCTTGTTCCCGATATTCAGGTCGAACCCAAAGAATCCGACCTGGTAGACGCCTAATGATCATTTCGAAGACTTCCAGACACTTGTTAAACATTTTCTTCACATTGAACTGTCAGTGATAGCCCTGGCCGTTAATCATCTTCAGTGCTCCAGCTACCATTACGAAATCTTGCATACCACTTAAAAACGTTCTCACGACTCATTGCTTCACTACTATAAACAGTTTGAATTGTTTTAAAAGGTTTTGTGGCACTTATACCTCAATTTATTTTATCTCAATGTTCTTCCAATATTTTTCCGACTGAAGCTCAGAAGGTACTGTCATTTATTACGTCATTAAGAATGAAAGAGCGTTACTAGCGCTGTGATTCGTCAAAATGTGTAGCTAGTTACGTCATTTATTCATCCACAGATTGTGATGGTCGTTACGCGAAAATAAAATCAGTCACCTTTCTCATTGGACAGACTATGCATATGGTGTATATAAAGAGCCTTCATCCGATTTTAAACTAGTATAATTCCACAACCGTTGATCACAGGTAAACGATTGGATAGAGGATATCGTCAAATTTTGTTTCTTTGCCGCTAGAGGTCTCCCAGGCGCATCTGAAAGGCGTTGTGACTTCCGTCAGTTTATTTCGAGATGACCACCTCCTTCTATTGTGGCTGCCTCGTTCCTTTATGTGACTGTTTGTGTTTTTGTATGAGCTTTGTTAAGGGTCGTGTGTACCTCCCCTACTAACAAATCTAGACGAGCTAAAAACTCGATTCACAGCCGTATCAATGAAATGGCACCAGGCATTCTTCATCCAGAATGAAAGGAATTTGTATATCTAGTGGATGTGCACCATGCATCCAGCAGGGGCTATATATAACACTTATAAGCTATTGAGTCAAAACTTGTATATTCTGAGCCTTTTGCAAATTAACCCCTGCTGAATGTTAATATTTTTAAAAGTAGAATTTTGAAATCGGAAGAAGACTTTGGACACATCCTGTAGATTAAGTCCCTATGACCAAATGAAGTGTGACGAATTGAATAGGAACCATTCATACTAAATACTATGATGGAATACTAAATTTGACAAGAGTGAAAGTTAAGATAATACATGCATGACCAGTGAGAAAATCACAAATTAGAAAGCTAGAAGAAACATAGGAGAAAGAGTAAACAAAGGGAAAGAGACGAAGATAAAGACTAATGTGGATAATTGTAATGTGAATCTTAATATTAATAAAAAACTCTTTAGCTACAACAACACTAAAAAATAGGATATATACAACCTGATTCTGTAACTGATTCTACAACTGAATCAGGTTGTATTTATCCTATTTTTAGTGTTGTTGTGGTTAAAGAGTTTTTTATTAATATTAAGATTCACAAAGGGAAAGAGAGATAAATTAAAATGATTATGTATCAGCATAAAGGTTGAAAACAAATTAGACATGTACTAAACAAAATTAGTCAATTTTGAATACAATGTTTTCAGCTTGATGGAAATAAATAAATGCTAGTTCAGTAGAATTGCTATCAATACTCGGGCAGAAATTAAATTATATTAGAAATCAATATGAAAGCAATTTGATTTAGGAAGTGCAGCATTGTCAACAGAAATAAAAGGCTATTTTAAGGAAATGTTTCGAATGCAATATAATTTGAAAACAAATGGAAACGCAAACAATATTGATTTCCATTCCCATACAATTGATGCAAGCTTGCTCATTGGAATTTATTGGAAAGTTTTCAATCAATCAAAGGCCATAGAACAATCCTGAGGCATCGAATTCTATTTTTGGTTCAGCAAATGCGTTTTATTGGTTTAGCTAAATTCCATCAATAAATGTAATACTCATCATCCAAATGCGTATTAAATAACCAATTTGGCTGGCTTTGTTTATCTTTTGAAACAAAAAGTTTCAGGAAAGTCAAAATGATTTTGGTTGAACATTGAAATTTAGTGGAGGGAGTAATTGAACGGTTGCAATGATAATTAACTGCATAATAAACCTTATGATTTATTTGTAAATATTTAAATATTGAGGATTTAAGTATGATTATCTTTGTTATTGATTAATGAATCAAATAATAGATTAAATTATTACTACTTAAATATTAATGAAATGCCTCCTTTTCGTGACTTTTTTAGAATTATCAACTTTACTGAATTTTCGTATGGATAATTATTTCCAACCCCTCTGCTAATTATTATTCAATTGAATGTAAGTTTATGTAAATGATTTCTATTATAACTATAATATGCTATTATTGTTTCTATGTCATCGGATGCTTTTGCTTGTTGTAATCACATGACGTGCAATAAGAAAATTTAATTTTTGCAATTATCATAAGCCCTTTGACTAATTACTTTATTGTCAACATTTTTCTGTTATTATTATTTCGTTATAATTTCAAAAATATTCAACATTGTTCTGTTTGGCTATTCGTTTGCATGTGTAGGCACAGATAAAAAGTTTATCCTACTGGTAAATTATTTCAAAGAATAAAAGGCGCATTCACAAGCACACCAGGAAGGCCTGCAAACCAGCGATGCGAGACCTAGGTTTTTCCCATCCAGATGTAGTTTTATTTCTATTCCAGCAACATCTGCTGAGAAAATAAAAACATAGATGGGGAACCCCCCCCCCCAAAAAAAAACAACAAAACAGATGGACAAAACAAAACAGAAATAAACCCAAGTTCGGAAAGTCACTTTAGAAAACCATTCATACCTATATAATAACAAGAAACATCCCCTATTTAAATGCAAAAACATTAAACATGTTAAATTTAAACATCTGAATGTTAGTTATGGTAAATGAATTAATTACAATTAAATGTATTGAAGACATAAACTAAACTATATCTAACCAGAAAATAAATGAAACGCCTTTAGAAAAAAATGAATACACTTGAACCCAAAAAATTAAGCTAAAAGTTCTCACATTTTTATTACATTTGCAATAGATTTGTTTCTTTATTCTTTTTTAAACTGTTTTGTTTCGGTTTGATGTTCTCTCCCTCTCCTTCCTCAATATTCAGGTTTTGTCTGAAGAGGTCGCTGAGATAGTAGGTGACGAAAACAGCCCAGATCAGAATGGAAAAACTTATTTCCGGCAATACTTCCGCTGACAACGCTGCTGCACACGCTAGGTTTTTCAGTCTAAAAAATTCCTGCCAGATCGAGTTCTAGCAAGTTCATTCCACAGATAAAAGTCACTTCCTGCCACCACAGTGCAAAAGTTACGAGAGTTTTCTGTTTGAAACAGAAAATGCAAAGTTTTCTGTCACGCCATCAGAGCTAAGAGATCGTGAGATCACCTGGATCGGGCGGTGTGGCATCGAGCCAGGAAACGGAGATTCGCCGACGCACGCTTCGGCCTCCCTCTCCAACACGAAATCGATTGCTCCGAAGAGCAAGAGATCAGTGCGAAAAACGATTGGAGGGGTAAAATTGCATAATTAAGAAATCAGTTGCCTAAGCGGGTATATACCGCGGCAAAGTGGAGGTAGCGTTGGATTCCTGCGAGTGGAGTTGACGTTCGCAAAGTCCATCTGGGCTCGCCTCAAGCAACATTACTATCACGTGTGAATAGGTGGAAATACAAACACATTAAATGAATAAATAAGAATGTTTATTCGAAATTGAATAAATTGCATAAATTACAGTACTGAACACTCGTAAGCCATATCTGATATAAATACAAATAAGTACGTATACAAATAAACCATTAAGGAATGACATAACCAAGTACCAAAAGGTTAAACTAAACCATTCGCGGAACTATATTTTTAAACAGCCCTATGTTAACATTGCAACTTTCTAATGGGCCATAAAGATACCATTACACCACGTATCTTTGAACCAATGTCGACTATCATTAATTTTACGTTATATTCATTCATGACACATCATTCTAAGTCGTTTGATATATTACATGCCATATTCTAGCATTGAAAGTTCCAATGAACCATAATGGTTTCACTAAACCAGAATAGTTCCACTAAAACAGGTTCCTTGAAACCAATTTGGACTGTCATTAATTTTACGTTATATTCATTCATGACACATCATTCTAAGTCGTTTGATATATTACACGCCATATTTTAGCATTGAAAGTTCCAATTAACGATCATGGTTCAACTAAACCAGGTTCTTTGAAACCAATTTGGACTAACATTAATTTTACGATATATTCATCCATGACACCTCATTCCAGTCGTTTGATATATTATCTGCGATATTTAACATTGAAAGTTCCAGTGAACCAGTGATATATACCGGGTGGGCAAGAAATAACGTGAGGTGTTCAAAGCTCGCTAGCGGGAATTCTGTTAGGCCAAATGCAGTACATTTTGGTGTATATACTTAGTGGAACATGCAGTTTCGATTTCTGCAAAAACAAATAGTACCAAAAGTCGCCATAGGGGGCGCTTATTTCAAGAAAACAATGAATACCTAATTGTCAAATGAACAAATACCGTTCAAATCAACTTTAGTAACAACAATAAACAATGTTTTGTTTTTAATTACAAATGTGTTTCAATATGACCACCAGTGTGCTGTTCCAATAGCTGCATGCGGTACAGGACATTTTCTACGGCAGCTCGCAGCATATCTGCATTAATTAGTCTGATATGTAACGTTATTTGATCCTTAAGGTTGAGAGGTCAGGAACATGTGCTTGATACACAAGGCTTTTCAAATATCCCCATAACCAAAAATCACAAGGGTTGAGATCAAGCGACCTGGGTTACATACCATGGGAAATGCACGACTAATTATCCTGTTGTCTGAAAAACGTTCTCGCTGCACCTGACGTCCGATGAACGGTGGCGCACCATCCTGCATAAAAATGGTAGAATCCAGACAACCTTTTTCCTGCAATCGTGGTATCACAAAATTCTCAAGCATATCGGCATACCTGGCAGAATTGACGGAACAAGTCACCGGTCCACGGGGACGGATTTCTTCAAAAAAATATCTTCTTCACGGGTTAAGAAAATGGCAAATCCACAACGTTTTCCATTGCAAGGTGAACAGCCCTTAGTAGAAGCGCGTGTGGTTTAATGATAGTAACATGGACTTGAATACCTTTAAATTTAATGTCCTTTTAAAAGAAACTTTTGGTGGTTCTGGTAGAATAGAATGGAGAAGAGGACAGTTGTGAATAATATGTTGATGTTTCCTTAGGATATTTTTAATACTATTGAGGGTTGGATGATAGGGAAGAACTAGCGTAGGTTTTGCCGTGGCTGGAGAAGGTTTAGGATTGTTAATAGAACGGGAATTATGATGTTTATAGATAGAAGCGCATATGACATATTTGAGAAGAACCCAATACTCGATGCAGTCAACAGAATAATAAACCCGGAAATGAACATAATCCACAGCCTCCCGGACGGAAACTCTTAGCTACTGTTTTGCTTTGTTGGCTCTTAAGTCTGCATATGGATCTTTTTCCAGTTTTTGCTCTGATATCCAGTTTTGCTCTTTTATCCAGTTCTGCTCTTATATCTAGTTTTGCTCTTATATCTAGTATTGCTCTTATACATATAGTGTTTTTATAAAGTTGATTATTTTTTAATTTCGTAATTTTTATTACTATTATGTATCCATTCATGTATTCACACAACTATGTGTTTTTTCTATAATAATTTAACCCATTGCTTATAAGTCCACCAATCGGAGTTAATTACTTTTCTCTGATTGGTGGACCCCTCCCATATACTGTATACCAGGTGTTGTAACCATTGTAACTCTGTAGTCGTTCATAGTTCCTGATGAAGAGTTAATACTCGAAACGCGTTAAACAGTCAATAAAGACGCTACCAATATTGCTATTCCTGGACCTTCACTTTTTATTTAATCAAGTCAGCAATATAGAACAGAATGCAACCTTTGGACAAATTTGGGATAACCTCTTTCTTTAAAGGAGTGGGGAAGGGCATTAACATGGAAGTCCTTGTCGGATTGATTAGTGTAGATTCTATGGATCGAGTTAACTAGAGGGATGTTATCCTTGCAATGACGTGGTGGCAGCTGTAATAGTGCAAGTGCTGGTGCTGGTTTTTGGGCTTCTTATAGAGACATTCAAAAAGGAACCGTCGTGGTAGAAGAATTGTGAGAAAACATAGTAGTCAGTGAGAAGGAGGAGGAGACGGATTCCACTATCCTCGTTGTGGAAATAGTGGAATCCGTCTCCTCCTCCTTCTCACCAAAGCATGCACGAATAGGCAAGGCCGTCTCTGTTCATATTTATATTTTCTATATATTTTAAGTACTACTCTGTCACAGGAGTGAGTCTTCTTCATATGGTCAGATCAGGAAGATATCGTCGATATACCGCTGCCAAACCAACGGCTTCCAGGGAGACCTGAAAAGTAATTTGGTTTCCACCTTCCACCTTTCACCATGAAGACATTGACATAGTTGGGCGCCATTTTGAAGCCCATGGCATTGCCGCTGGACTGAATATAATAGTCATTGTTAAAAGTGAAGAAATTGGAGGTGAGGTTTGTGCGAAGGAGAAGACAGATGGTGTCAGTAGAAGGAACTTGGAAAGATTTGTAGCCATGAGACTGTTGCCAACAGCTTCAATCTCATCGTCATGAGCAATGTTAGTGTAGAGAGAAGAGACATCAAGAGTGCAGAGGAAAGCATTCTTGAAATCATAATTAGAGTCGTTAAGCCGCTGGATATGGGAGAGAAAATGATTAATATCTTTGATATAGGAAGAAAGAGTGGGTGGGATGTGGCATATGTTGTGGTCGACATAAGCAGATAGTGGCTCACAGAGGGTATTATTACAAGATATTATCTTGGACAGTCGGGATAGCCAAGTTTATGAATCTTGAAAGAAGGTAAAAACGACCAGGAGCTGAATTTAGGAAGGAGGAAAAGGCGGGTTTTAATATTAATTTGAGAGTTGTCAAGCTGAGTGAGGATATTTTTAAGTTTGAGGTAGACTGTATTAGTAGGATCAGAGGTGACTTTCTTGTAGAATGTTAGGTCAGACAGTTGCCTGTTAGCTTCACTAATGTAGTCAGAGGTGTTCAAGGAAACATTAGCTCCCCCTTTATCAGCGGGCTTTATTGAAATGTCTGGGTTATTGCTGAGGCGTTTAATGCAAAGAAATTCGTTTTTGGTGAGATTAAAAGGAGGTCTTTTAATATCGTTAGTGATGAAGAGGGTGTCATTTTGAATGGACTTGATGTAAACTTCAAGCTCAGGAATATGGAAGATTGAGCTGGTGGCATGAGTAGAATTGAAAGGATTCGCGCAGAAGTACAGACGGGATCTGATGGCACGGCTGAAGTTATTAGAAGAGGAAAGGATATCGAAAGTATCAATGGTGTTTGGAGTAGGACAGAAGGAAAGGCCTTTAGATAGGGTTCTGATTTCGAAGGACGAAGGTTTTATGGTAGGGAGATTAATAACAGCGGTTGTGCCAGGAGTGGAGGAGCTGGAGCTGGTAGAGGGAGGTGGATCGCTTTTAGAAATAGAGTTCAGAAAGTAGGCTGTTAATGCCAGAACCTCGTATATTTGATTATTGGTACGGGCAACAATGGCAACATTTCTTGTCTTTGTTGCTTGTTGCCATAGCAAAAGTTTTTTGTTGTTTTTATTAGTTTTCTTTGTTGCCATTGTTTTGTAACGACGCGACGCTTATGCTGTCGATTTATTTTATCTGTAGTTATTTTCTTTTCTTTCATTAAACTTTAACTCATTTTTCTACTTATGGCTTCCCTCAACTTTATTTAGGTTACATCGCATTCTTATAAATAACTTCTAGTTGCTATTTCTCCATAAACATTCGTCTTCCCGCTCTGCACGTCTGCGATTTGCGCTGACGGTATGGAACCTTGCTAATTCCATTTGATTCAATGAATTCGAGATCAACGAAACCCAATTCCTTGAGCAAGAATTACGAAACTCTCTTCATGCCCCTTCATTTTGGTCCTTCGAGCCGGATTGATATTGCCCACTTCGCTCTCACCGGATTGATATTGCCCACTTCGCTCTCACCGGATTGATATTGCCCACTTCACTCCCACCAGATAGACATTGGCCGTTAGCACCTTGCAAATTAGATGGCCACCTCATTCGGATATTTGCGTTCACTTTGTCATCTAACTCTCAAGGTCTGATAATGGCTAAGCAAGCTAGGCTTAAATTCATTTTATATCTCACGTTGTATTGTATGTAGTTAATTATTCAAAAAACGTCCATTTTACAATAGCATGTTTTATTCAATTTGAATTAGTCGACTTACGTCCTTTCGGATAAACGAACGGGAAACATGACAGCTCCAGCAACGCAGATATTCAAAATTAGTGCCCCATGTATGGCAATAGTTCCACGCCATCCATATAAATCTAAAATTAAAGGTAAGATTCTTCCGAGGATCAGCATTCCAATTCCTGCTCCTGCTGTGGAAACTCCTTGAACGAAATTCTGATAGCGCTTAAAGTAATTCCTCAAACCTTGAACACAACCCATGGACACAAATTGCGTCCCTAAACCAACAATGAAACCCATAGTGAAGATAAGATGATAGATGTTAGTGGCAAAACTGCTAAGAGCAAGGCTCGCTGCCATCATCGATTCTCCCATTATAGTTGTTATTCTAGGTCCCATCTTGTTCACGACATAACCACTTATTATAGCTGTGCTATCAAAACTTGCCCATAGTATAGAACCAATCAGTGCTGTGAAACCACAAGCTTCTTGGAAAATACCGAGAAAAGTCGTGAAGTAAATGTTAAACGTGAGTAGTGTTCCGATCACCATCAGCCTTCCGAGAAAAGTGGCGACAAAAACGACCCATGACCATCCGCGATCTTCTCCGTTGTTTTCTAACTGAATCTCTTGAAAAATTTCAACTTTCCGTACTAAGGATTTCTTTTCTGCAATTTCATATAATTTCATTTCACAATCTGATGCTCTTTCTGTTGACGCGTTCATTCGGCCAAAGGAAAAAAAAGTCGTGTTAATGGTTGTCTTCAGGTTCTTAACGCCATTTTATCTATCAAACAATTTCAATCTAAGTCTTGTTTTCCATATTGCAAGAAATGTTGTTCTAAGACATATACTGCTTTCTGTCGATGGTCGTGTCTCATATGGATTTTTTCGTGAAAGAAAGTATCTAAAAAATTTGGTTTTTTGAAATTCTAGGCATACAACTTCAACAATTTTTTAACATTGTTAATTTTTTTATTCATTAGTCTGGTTGAGTACGTTTTATCAATACCGGGAACTAAAAACGTGGGTCCATTTGGGGCGGGATTATTTATAAAATTTACAACGTTTTGATCTTTAAGGAGATCCTATTCATCTGGTGGAAGAGCGGCTTCGGCCATAAGCGCCAAATCTTCACTAAATCTGGAGATTTCCGAAAGGACGTAAGTCGACTAATTCAAATTGAATAAAACATGGTAGTGTAAAATGGACGTTTTTTGAATAATTAATAAGCTAGGCACGAGCGGCAGAATATCAACAAACTAGCTGAAAACGTTCAACAATCTACCACTTCGACAACTGGCCGATCACAAGATAAGTTCCTAGAGGCTTCCCTAACCGCTGAGGAATCAAGAGCAACGTTTTTTAAATTGCTAGATGAGCGTAACCTGTTAGAGTTTTAGCTGAATTCAGAATTCGCCCCGGATTCCACTGAACGGGATATAGTAAACGAGCTATTTGAAAAAATTAAACGCACGCAGGTGCTTCTGGATGATGTAAGACGAACCCAAGTAGCAGGAAGAAGCTCCTCCGCCCTAAAAATTGAACTCCCACCCATCGTCCTTCCGGAATTTGACGGAACGATCGTGTCCTGGTCAGTTTTTAATGAATCCTTTAAAACGCAATACAACGAGGTACTCCTTGCAAGCCAATTGCAAGCTCGGGCTCTCCCTCTACCAGGAAACGTTGTGTATATTGTAGTAGGCATTACTATGTGAACTTAAATGTGTATTCTGCGTTTAGAAGGTTATCAGCAAGATCTCGATTTGAATTTGTAAAAAAGAATGCGCTATGTATCAACTGCTTGCGTCCAAGACAAAGTATTGCCACCTGCAAATCCTTTCGTGTTTGTCAGCACTGTCGAGCCAAGCACCATTTTTTGCTGCATTTTGATGAGCACAAAATATTCCATCTATGGACCTTACCTTTGCAAGCACTCGTAAGCAGACTTTTTCTTCCTGGGCCTTGCCTTCGATAAGCAATCGTAATTTAAAGCCACCTCGCAGTGCATAGCAAACCCCAACTATCCCATTCGTGGACTCTTCATCGAGAATTAGTGGTACTATTACACGAATTCAACGTCGCATTCAGACTAAAACTGTTTCTTCTATGAAATCGTCGTCTGCTGCTAATGGTGTTTCAAATCAAACTTCTGGAGACTTTCGGAATCAAAAATCTCCACAAGATGGTGAACCATGGAATTCCACACCCAGAGATATGTACTCAAGTGCATCTCTGTCGTTTTCACATTGTAGCGTACTGGCAAAATACGAGTAAAAGACCCCAGACTAGGGTCAACATAACCATAATATTGTCAGCGAGAAGTATTAAAAAATTAAGATTACATGAAGAGTAGTGACATATCTGTATAATAAATTGTAACGACTAATTGGATTCGTCCCGCTAGAGTTAACCAAGTGATGGGGCAGTTTAATCTTTCGGTTTATACACTTTTAATTAACTGGGTGAATACAAAAATAAAAAAAATTAAGTATCACGAATAAGAAAGTCTAAGATTTTCTCAAATGCTTGATAGGAGGAATTCCTCTCTCACAACTGGGTTCCATTGTCTATTATCAGTATTGTCCGTTTAGGTTCATCGTTTCTAGTCATCGAAGACAATGTTTGTTAGTTCTGAGATTAAGATACTGTATTTGTGCAGATTGCGTCCGACGAAAAATCGACTCTCCAAGTCAAACACTTTTAACTAGGATCAATCGTGGTAACAAGGAGTAACGCGGGGGAGGGGAGGGTTTTCTCTTTCGCGTCTTACATTCACTCAGGACTGGAAGGGATTCGGGTAAATTATTAGTAAGGAGGGGGCCGCGATCATCCCAAAAGCAAAACTTCGAAGGAACACCTCTCGTTTCAATCGTGGACCAACGTTCACCATTTCCAAGGGTAGGTTTTAATGTTTAATTTTGATCCTTTACTTGTCGAAATAATCTTAATTCGTTAATTGGATTTTTACTGTTTTTAGTTCTTTTTAGTTCTTTCACTCGTAATAGGTAAGTAGTCTAATGAGTTTGTTCTAGTAGATCGGCCAAAATGAGTTCTGCGGGGCCCACCATAAACAAAGATAAGCATTTTACGTGGACTGCGTCTATCTTGGTTGAAGTGATCGGTCATACCGTCTCAAGTTTACCACTGACTCGTCACCGACGTTCGAAACAAAGTCCAATCAGAAGAGATATAGATGAAATAACATGTTGAAAAACACTTGTCACTTCTACAGGAAAAATCGCATTAATTCAAACACAATCTATAATTTAATTATATGAATGTCCAAAAGGAAAAGGTACTTAGCTAGTTCCCTAGAACAATGGTAGATAATGTTCGTCAAAGTTTCGTCAGCGTTCGTCAAAACATCGACAAAGAGGTTCGACTGTTTTGACGTGCGTTAAGGCACCGGAAAGGTGGATCCTTCGTCGTAGATCCAATTCGTCTCGTTTTTCTTTCCCTAAATTATTTTGCCTGACTCACTCGATCGTCGTCGAGCGAATCAAAAATTTTTTAGACCTCTGGTCTTCCTACATTCTCAATGTCTGTTTTTTACGATAATTTCTTTTTCCAGCGGGTTATCCTCTTTCATTGTTATCGTCACAACTCCCGACTTCTCATTGTAAATAAATTCCAAACATTGTATCGGTCCTTTCCATTGTTCAAGCAATAGTGGATGCAAGCCCGCCAGTGTGCACTGCAATAGTGGATGCAAGCCCGCCAGTGTCCACTACAAACGTAGATGCATTCGAGCCAGTGTCCACTGCAAACGTAGATGCATTCGAGCCAGTGTCCACTGCTGATGCCACCAAGCCAATGTTCGCTGCCACAACAATTACAATCTTTAATGCAACAGCAGGTGCCACGAGTGCCACTGAAGTTTTCCTTATCACAAGCACTTCAAGCACAATCTCTACTAAACTTCACCCAACAGCACCTGCAACAAACCAATATGAAGATTCATTGCAGTATTTCCAACGAATGCCGCAAACCTACCTGATATATGAGGAGAATTCATCGAAGAATTTGACACTCATTCAGATATTGGGACTTACGCTGTTGTGGATTAAGCTAAACAGCAAATCACTATTTTTTTCTTACATCTATTCTTTGTTAATTTTATTTCAGCTAGCAATTAATGTCGTCAAAGACTTGAATTGCATTGAAATTTCTTACTTGGTTAAGAGAAGAGCAGATGCAAATTTACTTACTTTCAATTCAAACATACTCATTGTTCTTATTTGATGTAACCAAAGTGGGAAATTATTCAATTCAGTTTATAATCAAACGCTATCTTATACTTGTATTTTATATGTATCTTATAGGCTACTTGTTATATCAATAACTTCTATTTACAAATATTTCTTATTGAGAATTTAGTCTATTGACGTTTGTTTGTATTTATTGTTTACTAGCTGAAGTACCCGGCGTCGCTCGGAGAAAAATATAGTTTTTTCATATTTATGTATACAGGGTTTCTCGAATAACGTGTACAAATTGGGGGGGGGGGGGGTTGATAGAGGGATCAAATCTAAGCAACATTTTCCTCATTCATTTTTATCTCTGAGGCATTGTTTTTGAAATAAAAAATGTTGGACGTCCTGTAGACGTAATATGCCAATCAATCCCTGCTTCTGGAACACGTCAAAATCATGGTCAAACATGTAATAAAATGAACAAAAATATTACATACAGTACAATAATGTGACTTGTTTTTTATGAAACATGCAAATGTGTAACGCCCCCACCCCCCTGTATTAAGTCAGGCCGGGGTGTGAGGGAATTAGGAGTTCAGGACCCAAAAGATCGTCTCTGTAAATATGCGTTTGTGGTGTGTTCAACTATTTTATTCATTCCAATGTTTATAAACACAAATTACATAAGGCATATTCGGTGCTAATTAATATTAAGGGGCCCCTAGCAAAATTAAATTTAATTAATCCTAGGTCATTGCATAAACAAGGAAATGCTTAAGATTAAAACACCCAGCGTCTAGCTGCATCAAAGCATGGGCAGTTGCATGCTTTCCGCGAGCTAGGCCATTTACAGGAATAATTATGTGCCAAGGGGGGCGGAGTGCACACCCAAAACCACCGAATTAAGTATACCGTAGAACAGCGCACTAACACGCTCGGTGCTTCCTTTGGAGGCCACAACTAGGGGGGAGACACGGAAACCCCTCTTGGTGGGTTTTGAGCGGCACGCAAACATGTGCCACAGACGCGCCTTGACTCTCACAGCGCGGCAAGCTGTGCGGACGGATCTCACTCGTATTCGTTGTGAGCCGCCCACACAGAAAGCCAGAGCGTTCAATTCCTTATCGCCGCTCGCTCACCTGCGTGCAGCCAACTGCCGGCATACTTAATGCTCTTAGCTGAAACAGCTTTTTGCGCATAATTATTACCATTACAGTACAAGTTAATTAGGCAAACTAATCAGTTTACGGCAGCACTTATTATCTTTCAATATACAGAGTCAGTGGAGAACTTTCGCGCAATTGCGCACGCAGTCTCTGGGGAGGAAGAGAACGGGCGCCCTCGAACACAACGCTCTGACGCAAAGTTACGATTTCTCGTCTGTCCTTGCGCGGAAAGAACCAGTTAAAGGCACTCACCAATCTTCAAGATATCTATCACCTGTTTGGTTTTAGGGGTTGCACCTACACATCCGTAGAACCTTGATCCTGGACGGCAATAACGCACCATTCAATAACTGCAACTCGACGTTAATCTCTACGGCGTTACGCAGTGTTCCATTAACATGACGAAAATACCACATTCCTTTTTATAATTGATTAAGATGCTCAGCATTAATGAAATGAATAACTTATGCCCCGTGGGCTATGTATGGGGAAACATTTTCCATTTAAAATTATCCACACCACTTCGGTAGCGGCTGATGTTGCAATCTTACGGAGGAGATGGCCACCAGCACTTTATGCTGGATGGGGAGCAAATGAAACAGCTAAATATTAGTTTCTATCAGCGTTGCCAACCGTGTAATAATATATTTTTAGACAAGAAACAACAAACAACACAATACACAAGTTCCATTCCCCTTTTTAGCATAATTACTTAAACAAAACCACAGACACCCAAATCTCAAACACAATCAAAACAAAATTGTCTAAAACAAATAGCAATACTTCCCACTAGAACACCTACTTCTCATACAACCAATCACAACCAAAACAAAATCATATACTAAAGATCATTGCCGCCAGAAATATGCGACATCCAAAACTGAAATGAAATGTCACATACGCCCGACGACAAACCTCGAACACACCCGCTCACGGGTTATGTTCGAGCCCAAACCACTAATACACAAACATTACCTCTTACCACTACTTCCTCTATGCTACGCATAATAAAACCAAATAAGAACAACTACCACTCCAGCTCGCAGAAGCCTGCCCTTCCACGCCTCGGAGTGATGGCCCCATAATCCACGTACCCATCATTATCGTCACTACTCCCATAATCACTGGATAGACCACCCATATCCCTAATTTTATGTTCCAGCGCGAACTAGGACACGGTGTTCATTTCAGCTCTTTTCCCTTGTTCCTTATCCACGTTCAGCGCCCTTGCCCCCTTATTTTTTTAGACCTTATCCTCTTTATCTTAGTATTCACTAACCTGGCCTGCTGAGCCTGTTTAGTTTTCCCATGTTCCAAAACAGCTCCCTTCTTTTTCCCCTTTTCTTTTTGCAATTTCTCTTTTACCTTATAAAACACCCTCATACCCTTATTCCAAACGGGTTCTTCTACCTCCAGAGCCTCTGCATCTCTGGGCTCTACCTCTTTAGTGTAGATTTCCTCTCCCAAAATACCCTGCTCCTCCCTCATTAACATATTCACATTCCTCTCCTCTTCAAGCCATGAGCTTGCGACCGGTTCAAATGACACCCTACACCCTGAATCCTCTTTACATGGGATTCCGAAGTTCTGTGGTGTAGATCTCACTTCCCCACAAACCAAATTTCTTCCCTCATCATAACACCTAACATCCTCTGTTTGCGTCTCCACGGTTACCAGATACATGGGTATTACAATGTCAGTGGGCGTTACCATCCCTTCTTCCATACCAGCTACCCCTGTACCATTGACATAATCCCCAGAGTTGCTACCACTCCACCCCTCAGGCACGACAACCATTTCCTCCTGAGCACCCACCGGGTTACTCCCTTCTGCATATGGGTTTGCACCAAACCAGGGTGCGGGCGGAACCACATACCCAGGGTTCCCCTGTATCGGGTAATTTAACAGGGCCTCTTCTACATATTGTGTAGGAGGTGCCATCAGATTCCCTCCGCAGGCATTGGGCATCGAAAATCCCCTTACTGATCACAAGTCGCGTAACCAGGCTCTCTCACATAATCATAATTCTGACCTATATCAATACTACCCCCTTGCCAGCGCATCCATAACTGACCGGCTTTCACCCACTTAATATCTCCATACCGATCCCACGAATTTGAACCCACCCTTCACTATCCCGGGCGCTAATAACAAAAGGGCCAACCCATCGAGGTCGCCTACCCAACGTCCCAGCATACCCTTTTCCTGGTTCCCTCAACATCACCCATGTTGGCATCTGCCCTTCTGCAGGCCCACCATTAAAATCCCCTGGGAATACATATGTCCCCGACAGACCACCTTCGCCCAGTTGCTCATTAGTTACTGCTGAGTAACACTCCTGCACCCTCATGTCAGACGGCGTTGATGCGGGTTCCACCACCTGACCACACGAACATTGGAACGTGAGGTCCTTCAGGATATCCATGCCCAGGATACCATCATATAGGCGGTCACCAAATGAGTGAATGAGAAAGTCCGCGTTCCCGTATGACGTCCCTGGACATGGACATCAAGCATACCCCCTTGCTTGATACATAGGCAACTGCCATTAATGCCACGTATGACTGTCTCAGCTGGCTGCAACGGGGGGGGGGGGGGGGGCATTAACTGCTTATAAGCTTCGGCATCGATTAAAGACACCTGGGACTCCGTGTCGACCAAGATCGTGACGGGCTGGCCCTGCAGAAACAGACCCCACCCTCGCCACTCTGGGTCAAAACCGGTCCCTCCGCACTCCCACTTAGGTTTACACAACGGGGCATAAGGGCAGTCTGTGGACAGTTTCTGGCCTTATGGGCCACCTGCCCGCAACGATAACAGCCATTGTTTGTGCTTGAACCTCGGGGCACCAACGCCCTCGACTCCCCTGTAGGAGATGCCACTAAAGCAGCCCCTGGGGCCCTCGCCTTCAGAGATTCCACCTCCTTCACCAGATTCCCAATTAAATCCTCCAGTTTCTTTATAGATGCGGTGCATCCGCTCGTGCCACCTTGTAGCTTAGGTGCTTCTTTCTACTTGTTTGTTTTCGGGACAAAACGGGGGGTTGCTGAGCCTCCCTCAGCCCCTGTCACTGAATCTCGCACGCAGTCTCTGGGGAGGAAGAGAACGGGCGCCCTTGAACACAACGCTCTGAGGCAAAGTTACGATTTCTCGTCTGTCTTTGCGCGGAAAGAACCAGTTAAAGGCACTCACCAATCTTCAAGACATCTATCACCTGTTTGGTTTTAGGGGTTGCACCTACACATCCTGGACCTTGATCCTGGACGGCAATAACGCACCATTCAATAACTGCAACTCGACGTTAATCTCTACGGCGATACGCAGTGTTTCATTAACATGATTATTCAGCATTAATAAAATGAATAACAGTATTTTCCATCAAAATTTTTCCACACCACTTCGGTAGCGGCTGATGTTGCAATCTTACGGAGGAGATGGCCACCAGCACTTTATGCTGGGTGGGGAGCAAATGAAACGGCTAAATATTGGTTTCTATCAGCGTTGCCAACCGTGTAATAATATATTTTTAGACAAGAAACAACAAACAACACAACACACAAGTTCCATTCCCCTTTTTAGCATAAATACTTAAACAAAACCACAGTCGGGTAATTCCATGGTCACATCTCATTACAGTTTGACTTTTATTACTTGGCTTATGTGGTTGTATTTTCTTATATAATGAATCAAGCCAGACACATATATTAAATAACATTGAAGTATAAGACAAATATTAATATGAATAAAACAATCAAGCATAAATGTTTCAGAAGTTTTAATAAAAATTAATCAAGTTGTGGTCACTCACATTACTCAAAAAAAAAATCTATTAACACTGTTAACTTTAAGAAGAGTTTTCTGCTAATTTTAGGTATTGAAAATTTTTATTCATTAACTTTCTTATATACAAGGAATTTGCAGTTATCTTGGTTATGAAATATTCTTACATTACTATCTGTGTAGCAAAAAAAAATTTCTTTAAGTGGTCACTCACATTACTACCGGTCGGTCACTCACATTGCAATCAAAAATGTATCATAATATTTGGCAAATAAATGAAGCATTGCTTTCAAATTTCAATTTTTTACCAAGTTTTTTTTTAACTCCGATAATGGTATATCGTCTTCAGTCCGAACTTGATCCATAATTTCAGAATAGTAGCTCCGTTTTACTTTGATACCTATATTCATGTTCTCAGATATCATAGAAATCTATGAGTAACATTATATGGCACTTTGAAATTCCAGGAACACCAGGGGCAGTATCAAACCGTTGTTGCAGATTCATACATTTCATGTTACATTCGATTTCCTCATTTGACATGTAAATTGTTTTAATGTTTGAGTTTTCAGCAGCAACAGCAAACTGGAATGCATTAAAAACTGCCATTTGTCTCTGCATTACCTTGCTCCGAACATATCGTTTTAGCGCTCCCCCAATGCCATCCCCTTGCCATGTGAAGTGGCAAAGAAGTTCCAGAATAACTTTACTCCATTTCTTTTTTCGAGAACATCTAAAGCAGTTGCGATGTATCTGTTTTTGAATTGGGAAGCCAGTCCATCTGACCAGATGTGTACATTAGAGATGTTTTCAGGCAGTTCATGCAATATTTTATCCATAAAAACAGTTGTGGTATCTTTTTTATGATTATGATTGTCTGAAACTACCACTGTGGGATGTTGTTTACCATTAAACCAAACAGAGGCAGTAAATAGAGAAACTTGTGGTTGTACCCAGTGAAATGATTGAATTTCGTCCTGTGCTAGACAGGTATAATTTTCAGCAAAGTCCACTTGTAACATTGCAACAGTAGGATCAAAAGTAATGGTGGATATTGCGTTATTTTCATTTTGATAAGCTGCATTCTGACTTCTTTTAATGTAACAATGTTCAAAGATTTGAGCAGACATTTCAATTATATAATCCTGCAGTTCTTCAAGGAAACCATTTTCTACAACTTTGAATAGTTTGCCTTTGACATCTTTCCAGACATTCTATGATATTTCAATAAGATGATTGCTATATGCTTCTATACATTCACGGAACTGGTTTTTTAACATATTGGGCACATTGATTACAATTTCTTAACCAGCATTCTTTTTTTTTGTACTCCACAGATAAATTCTGATATGAATGTATGATCATACTTTGGAAATTCGGGAACAATAATGTTCATAATGTTTACTGCCAAAATAAAGTTTTCATGATATCGGCAGAGGCAAACGTTACGTGGAAGTTTACTACTGAGCAACACATTTTTCGGGCGAAGTTCGGCAAACTTACTCTTTCCAATGATTTTACCATGCTCTGCAATAAACAGACCATGTGTTTCTTTTAAAAATGAATATAAATGTCGTGCTTGCAATTTTTCTTTGGTACCATCAGGTTTTTTCATGATACATAAACAATTCATGGAACTATTATATAAAGTTCTTCAATTACAATAATACATAAAATTCTCAAAGCAATATTTTTGGCCTTTTGGTCAAATAAACTATAAGGTTAGAAAAGTTAACTATATTTATTAGAGGATATTCAAAGATTTAAAGGTAGACATAACTATGCAGTAATAAAAGAAACTTTTAACTGTTTTGGTAACTCACATTACATGATTGATAGGTTCTAAAAGAATCAAAGCATACTTACGTTAAATTTGCTTTAAATTAGAAAGTCTTGCAATATTAGATATCTTTTAATCTCCTTTATTTTAAGTTATTAATTAGAAATATCTAATTATAGAATTCAGTATGAGAAATTTTAGAAATAATTTTTGGTTATAAAATGTTACGTCAGCATTAACAAGCACATTCATAATTAACGTGACATAAATTTCGGAAAAGTTGCCATATGGAATAAATAACCAGAGATAATAATCAACCAAAACTTTGGGCATGGAGTAAACATAGACGTTTGATAAAAAATAAACATTTTAGTTTTTAATTAAAATTCCACATTTTCATGGAAATGCCCAGACACCCAAATCTCAAACACAATCAAAACAAATAGCAATACTTCCCACTAGCACACCTACTTCTCAGACAACCAATCACAACCAAAACAAAATTATATACCAAAGAACATTGCCGCCGGACATATTCGACATCTAAAACTGACATGAAATGTCACAAATGTTTTACAATAAGTGTTCTAATTGACTCCCTCTGGCATGAATGTAGGATTTCAACATTTTTTATCTCAAAAACAATGCCCCAGAGAAAAAAATGAAAGAGGAAAATGTTGCTTAGATTTGATCCCTCTATCACGCCCCCCCCCCCCAAATTTGTACCCGTTATTCGAGAACATCCTGTGAACAGGGTCCGCCAAAAAATATAAAGGTTGTAACACTAACTTCATACAGGCTTCTATAATTACGACAGCTGTTCAAAGTGATTATCATTACCGTTGAGATATTTTTTGAATACGGCGAACAGTTGTCCTATCCATTTCCTAGCAAACTCTTATCAGTAATCTCCTATGTCTAGGTGGTAATTGTGGCAATGTCTTTTATCGGGATCGTGTTCATTCAATACATGTTATAATACTGGGGAGTAAGCTTTCGGTTTTGCTGTTACGGAAAAAATTATAGATGATATCTAGTAAAGTGCGTATAGATTTTTTTGGCGGACTCGTAGAAGATAAAAGATACATTAGAGAGTTTTACGAAAACGAAAAAATTTGACGTCACTTCCGTTAAAGTTAGACGATTCTCTACGTTACGAAAAAAATTAACGCAAAAATTTATCAGTCTTGTTGGCAATTGTCGATTGTTCATGCGCAGTTTGTGCATAGCGAGAGCATCCAGCCAAAAATCCGCCATCTTAGTTCTCTCGCTTAGTCGAGTGCCTGTTTGTGCCTTGTTATCCGCCAGCTTGAGTCAGTTAGCAAGCAGTTATCATCCTCAATGATATATTTATGGAAAATGAATACTTTTTACTCCGCCTAGAGAATTACACTTGAATTTAGCGTACTTGCCATATTTCGTAACGTAAAAAAAATTTCCCGTTCTGACACTAGATGGCGCTTTTTGTACCCTAGTTTTAGGCATATTCGGCAACTCAGATCTGAGTCAGATCTGACTGGAACTGAGACGCGAAGCGTTCGGCAGCTGATTCTGACTGACTGACTGCTCAGAAAACGTGTTCGGCAGAGGACTTGTGACGTCATGAACTTCTCAGATTCGTGACGTCAAGCTCAGTCGAAAAATTCTTGACTGAGCTGCTGCTGAATTAGTCAGAGAATAAAGATGGCTACGGTCGTGCGCTCTTTTCGATACGAGAATTTGTTATTTCGGTTTCTTGTACAAGCAACTGAGGCAACACTAATTGAAAATAGTAAGGAAACTTGTTTCTGTAGGGAAAGTTTTACTTTTCTTATTAGAATTGTTGATTCATAAATCATGGCAAGTAGTTTTAGAATTTATTCGGCAACGAGGCGACAACATGCCTAATCTTGATTCTAAGAGTAAGCGATTTATAAATTTACGTGCCTTTATATTTATGTTTGAAAATGTGCCATTGCTTTTCAAAAGAATTGAAATTTTTACGTAAACGAATCGAAATTTAACCTGCCATTAGAGTAACTGTTTTATGAAATAAGCGTTTATAAAACTGCAAAATTACTAGCAAAACAAGGCCTTAAAATTTCATATAACACAAACAATTCGGTAAATCACCGCCACTAATAAAATCTTGTCATGAGAACTAAATAGCATACATGTTAAATAACAATTAATACAAATATTTTTAAATCTGCTGCACCACACGCAACTTCAAACACGTTATTATATAGCCTACAAAAAATATAATCGAAACGTGTGTGGAAATAAATTAAATACCTGCTGCATGATCCTACATTTTATTAAAGAATTTGTAATTTAGATGTACACAACTTGTTTATTAGAGTATTTAAATAAAAAGGTCAATAAATTACAAATAAATTTATCTGCACTCTTTACAAATTTGAAAATTTTAATGTTTGAAATTAAATATTCCTGGAAATAAACTTCAGACGACTTGCAAAGTCATTGAATTTTATAAACTACTTTTTAAACCTATCAGTTGGAATAAAGGGTGATTCAGAACTTTTTACAGAAGTTCTTGATAGTTTTCAAATTTAAAACCAAATCTGCCTGGAAATATAACACCATATAATCGAATTGCTTCTTCCGAAATGTCTTCTAATAAATATGTTGCTTCTATCTTCATCGATTTTTCTAAGGCCTTTGACTCAATCCCTATTTCTTTACTTCTTTACAAATTGTCTTTTTTTATAATATACATGGCCCACCTTTGGCCTGGCTTTCTAATTTGTTAACTAATCGGCGTTATTTTTTAGCTTTTTTTGGTAAATCTTCCTTAACTCTAAACAGAAACCATGGCGTGCCGCAAGGTTCTATTCTTTCCCCTTTGCTTTTTAATCTATTTATTAATGATTTACCAACGGTTTTTTCTTTAACTAACCCCATTCTTTACGCTGACGATGTTACTCTTTTATTCCCTAACCTAAATACTTCTCAATTAATTTCTTCACTCAATTTGGCTTTATCTGAACTAAAAAATTGGAATGAAGCGAATTCTTTAGTTGTCAATACTGATAAAACTAAACTCATGTTTTTTTTTCAACGCAACAAACGTAACGTTCCTAATAACCCATTAGTTTATTATAACAATCAATTGAATTCTGCTACTAATTTTTTTAAATACCTTGGCTTAATTTTAACCCCTGATATAACTTGGGACCTCCATATTGACAATTTGTTAACCAAATTAAACAAAAATCAAGGGATGATCTCCAGACTCATCTTCCAAACCATATTCTATTAATCCTCTACTACTCCTTGATACACTCCTCACTTTGCTACGGTATCATTTTCTGGGGATCCTCCACCTCGTATAATTTAAATAGAATCTTGAAACTACAGAAATGGTTCCTACGAACACTATTGAAATTTAACTTGTCTTTTTCAGTCTCTCATTACTTTGCGCTTTTGCGCATACCAACTATTCATCAGCTCTATAATATTCAATTATGTTCTTTTATTTATAAAGCCTCTAACTCTCAATTGTCCCTATCTTCTTCTCTAAATATAAGACTACACCAACATTTCCATACCTATCCAACCCGTATAGCCAGTAATATTCGCTTACCCTTAAACAAAAATAATTATTTAGGTGGATGTATTTCTTTTATTGGCATCAAATACTGGTCTCAGCTACCCTTAGATATTCGTATCTTACCTACTTTAATGTCTTTAGAAAAGCTTTAAAAAATTTTATATTTGTCAACAACATCCTTTAAGTTTATTATAATTGTTAGTAATTTCTGGGTTCAGCTAAATCAGTATTCTCACCAGTTGTATTAATTTTTTTTTTGATCCTAATATTATCTAGGTCATGAAAATAGTCTTAAATTTTTATATTTTCTAGTATTTTTCTCCAATAATTTTTACTGTATATTACTAATTTAAATTACTTATTTATTTTATTTGTCAACATTCATCAATGTTTTGTATTCAAAACGATTATTCTAAGTGCTTTTTTTACCTTTTCACCGTTTTCATTTTGGTCTGCCCCGTTTTGTTTTGTTTTGTTTTATTTTTGAATATTGTTTTTTCCCCCACACGTCACTACTAACTGTATGTTTCATTATTGTATTTATTTCTAGTAGCCCCCGGGGACCTAACTCGTCGGTTTTGTACCATACCGGTCCCCGGACGGCGTCATTGTATCTTCCTCTAATAAAATAAAAAATAAATAAATATAAGAATATTTTGAGGATGGCAGCATCAACAGGTGCATCATTAAATTTGTAATTTATTGATTTTTTTTTCATTAAACAACTAAGAAATAAGTTGTGCACATCTAAATTTCAATTTAACTGGTATTTTCAGGGTCATTTTTTTTCAGGACTGTATATACTAATTTATTTGTTGGAGAATATTAAAAAATATAAGAGAGTTGCCATAAATTATGAATTAACCCACATTAATGAAAATATACGTCATTAGTGTATTTTAGCAAAATATATTAAATTTTTGTAAAGTACAATATGTAGTTTTCATATGTTGAAAACATTTCTGTTGTAGAACCCGAGTACAGGAAAACTTTTTTTGTGAAGTTGCTAAAAAGTAGCGTAGGGCAGCAATTGGGTCTGCCGAAGGATACAGACCCAGAAAAAATAACAGTGATGAATGAAACACAGCGTAAGTATAGTTTACCTTTAGCTTTCTCTTTTAAATGATAGTTACAAAAACTAATCTTCTAACTTTTTCTCCAGTTCAGCAGGTTGAGAAACCTCAATCAGAAACTGCTTCACAAGAATCATCACAAATTTTAGAAGGTACATACGTTTTTCAGAAGTAACACACATTAAAACTCACTGCTAAGGAACTGGTATATGATAATTTTTTTATTACTTACAGGTGAAACAAATACAGAACCTTTTAAATGGAAGAAAAATAACATCAAACTGCTGCTTAGCTTGGTCGATGAATATAAAGCATTTCAGGCAGCAGCCCCCAAGTAAAAAAAGGAAAGATGGCTCTCCATCTCAAACATAATGAGAGAGAAAGGCCATAACGTTACTCCGTTATGATGGATACATACAAAACGATCTCGAACAGAGCTAAGTAGAGTAGTGCCGAAGGGATCTCTTGGCCATACTACGATGACATTAATAATATGTTGGGAAACATGCCAAATATTAGGCCTCATCCCAACACATTATTTTGCTCATTGCAGTGTGTGTCAAGAGCGTCGACGCCAAATTCATCTACAGCGTCGACGCCAATTACATCTACAGTGTCGATGCTTCCAGAGGATCGTCGCCGACTCCAGTATCTCGCAACTCTGTTGGCGACGTAGAAATGGAGGAGCAACCCACTCTCTCGTAAGACCATTTATAACTGAAGATGTTTCTAAGTGTTCAAACTATTTTATTTTTGTGCCAGAGGATATGATATGCCACCACCCATGCTAAGTGTTTAAAATATTATTTTTTTAAATTATAGAGGATCAGTCTTATCGACAAGAACTGAAAGACGCCGCAAACGACATAAGGCGAATCCAGCAATGGACTTCTATATAGAGAAGCGTGAAGAGGACAGAGAGTTCGGAAGAGTCGTTTTGGAGAAGTTAGATGACAAGACTTCAGCGGTTAAGCAGTTAACCAGTGCAGTAGAAATGCTTGCTGAAAGCGTTTGCAAGTAGAGACATTAAAAGGAATATTCAGTCTCTGTTATAAGAAATTGTGTTGGTAAACATTTTAATAAGGAAACTACGAATTATTTCGGCTATTGCCATTATCAATCATAGATAATGTCTTGTTGAACTCTTCAA
>JAHWFO010107143.1:1019865-1161352 GCA_023313115.1 Rhysida immarginata | reverse complement strand
ATCATGAACAAAAACTTATTATCAGGGGTTGTAGAATTAAAAGTCTGCCAAGAAAGTGAACCATCTAATAGAAGATAAAATGAACTAATCAATATAGGTGGAAATAGAATCACTTATAATCAAACAAGAGAAGTACTCATAATATTCATCATGACAACTATTATACAGATCAAGGTTGTCCCCAGGCCCTTTTGAAGGGGCCGCCACCCGGCAAAAAACATGAAAAGTTGCATAATGTTTCATTACCAGTATTAGCAAAAAGTTACTTATTAAGAATTCATGCTTGTCTGTACGTTTATTTGTTCATCCATCCGCCGTTTGCACGGTAACTTGAACACGTATTTACTTTTTCAAATTCTGTTTTCTGCAATAATGATCATCAAAGTTCTTAGCTAGGCTCTATCAACTTTTCCTTGCAAAGGCCTTTTCGTGGACCCCTTTAAGTCTAATTCACATGCTAAAACAGTGATTGTAAAGAATATCGAGAAAATGGTAGATCATATAACAATTGACTCGTCAAGAATGAATACTGTCACTTTTAAGCATTGTTGACATCATCTCGTGTGATTGCTCAATTGCTCATAATACTTTAATATTGTATTTCTGCTTCACAGCTAAAACTCCTTCTTGGAATGTTTACAAGATTTTATTTGTTTTTAATTGTATGCCTGAGTATTTTATCTTTTCACCCATCAAATTTCATAATTTTATGGGGAAAACACTGCAGATATAATATTGATGTCTTGCTTTAATTAATATAACATATCACTGTCAATTTATTTGTATTCAAATAAGGACAAAAAATTGTTAAATTTCATAATAAAATGGTACATGAATATAAATAACCAGTTATAAACAAATTTTTCCCGTGAATTAGGCTAATAATGCAATGATCAACAATTGTGTAACCCAATTTGTTTCACAAGTTTCAGGAATTGTTGCATGGTGTTGACAATCTGCATCTAACTAACACTTATGACTAAATAATTTAAAATATAGTTTTATTTATTTATTTGCTATTCCCTGTGTGTTTTTTATGATAAAGCAGAAAAGGAATTATTGTTAAAATTTGACAAAAATCATTGTAGGGTTAATTACCTCGACTGTCTGTCTATGTATCCTGAAATGGCTGTAAAATTCATCAGGTGTGTATGACGGTATCGTGATTTGAAAAAATCCCTTGACACGATTTTTCTTGCTTTTACATAATCTGAAAAATTGGTTGAGCAATTTTTTTTTCAAATTTCCAGAACAAAATTACTTCAGTTTTGAGAATTTCGAGTGGCTTAATTCATTAAAGACTCATACATACCTTTCGAAAACAGGCTCGTCATCCGAAAAATATGCCAATAAGGATAAAATTTCTTCTTCTTCATCATTGTTGTTACCGCTGTTTGAATGGGCTCGGGTAGTGAAGAATTAATTTCCATTTTCTTGCAAGATACGTTAGTTAGTTCAGGTTGAGTTCGCGCGGTTTTTAGCTGATTGCTCACACCATGAACAGATTGCTCAGATTGCTCACAGATGGCGCTGCAGTCTCAGTCAGTCAGCTAGCTTTGGCGTTCGGCACTTCGAATCTGATCAGCTCAGATGCAAGTCAGTGGATACTGCAGAGTATCATAAGCGCGGTGCGTCTCGCTGATCCGCTGAAGGCGATCGTCACGTGTGCGCAAGACGATATTCCTTTCGTCGCATTCCTGATCCATTAAATGGACGGCTATCTCGTTTGTCGTCGGTGCATTATACCGCCCTGGATGAGCTGTGGTCGGTCTCCTATCTGCGCTAATAACGATTTTTAAGTTATTGCGAACTTCGTCAGAGACCGACACCAGTGCGGCTTTGAAGTTGCTAATGTATGGATTTACATTGTGTAACATATTTTGCAACCCCCTAATAAGACCCAGATCTAAATTTGAGATGTCTCGGCTTCGCCCGTTAGCTTGCTCTTCATAGTCAGCTGTAAAATAAATTTGCAAAACTTTTGGCTCATTCGTAGGTAAAAATGAACCTATAAGGTAGTGCACTTGCCCCTGGACTTTGAACGTCGGCATGAAGGATCCTTCAGTTATTTGACGTGCTCCAAACGTAGTCATCTGGAAGGCATTATTATACGCTCGAACGTTCCGGAGGAAGTGACCGGACTTAGAATGCTCTCCATTAAGAAGGGCCTTAAGTAGCTCTGGTGGATCTTCAGCTGGACTCAGTCGAACCTTTCCGGAAGCACAACACATCCCCTTAGACTCCCCTATACATTTCCGCGCTTGACAGTGGGTACATACTTCTGACATACCTCCAACGTTACCATAATCGGCGTAGTTAACTAAAATATTATAGCAAAACCCACTTCTCTCTTTATTCAGCCATGGTTGTTGCTTAGGTTCGTAAACCACAGATTCATTCTCAGACGTCGAAATATTTTCATCCTCTAGTCTCTGCTCGCTTCGACGTAAGTGATCCTGGTGTGTTTTGGCTTAGCATTCCACATCCGACTGAGAACCGCGAATCTCTTCAATCCTATTACGTTCTTGTGACAGAGGTGCAGTGAGCCCATCACGGATGTCCTGGTATCGCTGTCGAGCAGACGCACGACGTTGTTCTTGCTGTTCATTTGTCTCCAAAGATCGTAACAGGGCATGATGAGAGCGATCGACACTAAGACGCATCTCGCGCTCTTCAGGATCTCTCAATCGGGATTCCCGCTGCGCTCTTCGGTTCTCTCAAGTGATCGAGAGAAGGCACTCCGCATACGCAGGGAACTCAGTCGCGTCTGACGTACTTCGAATGTTTCGGAGGAAAGAGACTCAGCATGACGCTCACGGTTATTCCTCTGTCGAGCTACGTGCTCCTCATGACTCTCCAAAGACCGAGTAGAAACAGTGCGAGATCGTTGGGAGTCTAAACGCGCCTGGGGCTGCGTGCTAGTTTCTGCAACCAGAGTCAAGGCATTCCGCTCTCGGGTTGCAATTACCCGAGCGTCACGCACTTTAGCGCTTTCAAGCGATCGAGCAAGCCTCATCGTCTTGGAAGCCCTTGAATATTGAGAAAGATTAGTTCTTTTTTTGAAACGCATACCTGTTTAAAAACTCCTTAAATTCTTTCAGTAATTTGACATCAACAAACAAAGAAACCAAGGATTGGTAAGAAAAGCCAAGTAGTCAATTAATATACAGGGTCTTTATAATTAAAGTTCCATTTTGACATGGCCATAAAAAACACTACTGGACCAAAAGCTATAATACTTGGTAATATTAAACAAGAGGGCATGGGAAGTTCATACCCACCAAAAAAAATTAGTTCAAAAGGTCACCACCAGCATGGAATGGTGCTCTATGCAATATTCGTATACGAAATTAGGTTAACAAGTCTTTAATCGTTACTAAACTTAGTTACATGTTAAATGTGGCCTCCACCATTTACTGAAAGCAGGTTACACCTGTATCATCGAGTCTAATTTCGTATACGAATATTGCATAGAGCACCATTCCATGCTGGTGGTGACCTTTTGAACTAATTTTTTTTTGGTGGGTATGAACTTCCCATGCCATCTTGTATAACATTACCAAGTATTATAGCTTTTGGTCCAGTAGTTTTTTTATGGCCATGTCAAAATGGAACTTTAATTATAAAGACACTGTATTTACAAGAAATGATCTACTCACGAAGAACTCGACTAAGCATCTTGGCGGCATCTGTTGGCAATTATTCTCCTTATATATAGATTCGTAAAGAACGAAACCATTGTGCGATTTACTGTCTACATCTGCTGACATAATATTTTTGCTGGAATCAGTTTTGTTTTTTCCCGTGGGAATGAGACTTTTTCCCGCTGAAAAAAATATACTAAATGTTGACTTAGGTACGAAATAACCTTCACAGCAAATTTCAACTAAAATCCCTTTAGTAGTTTTGGCGCCAACCTCTAACATATACACAGAGATACAGACAAACAGACAAAAATCCTAAAACTATTGTTTGAGCTTCAGTATCGTTTATAATACACGTAGCAATCACTTTTTCTCAAAAAATTCAATTTACAGTTTTCGCCTCGCTACTGCTTTATTATATACAGGGTGTTTTTGAATTGAGTACAGATTTTTTGGGAGATGATAGAAGAGGTCCTTAGAAGTATTTTTTGTCATATGAACATGGGGTCCCCGCAGCTCCGTTTACTTACAAAACTGCATTGAACAATCAAATGACACCGGGACGCAGTGTGCGTTGGTAGGCCTAGATTGTTTTATTTTTAACAATGTTCCATATAGTGGTATGACTAGTATTCAGAGCAGCTCCGACCGCACGAGTACTTGTCGATGGATTTCGGTTAAACCTTTCCAAAACTTCAACCTCTAATTCAGGGGAGCATAACCACCGACGACGTCCACGCTGATGATTGTCATGGGCGAATGCGCCTGTTTCTCTTAGACGATGATCTGCTGCACCAAATGTTCATGAATTCTTTTGGGATAACGTTCAGCATACAAACGCCTTCCACCATCCATGGTACCAGCAGCACCGAAACACAGATGCATGTCTGCATAATCATTCCATGTAAAACGATTCATACTGTATGTTTAACTTTACACATGTAAAAAGTACATCAAGTGAACTTTTTAAAACAAATCTTTACCTACTGCTTTCCCAGAATGCGATTATTTCATTTACATATGGACTAATCGTATTTCCCAGAATGCGATACCATGAAATCTCCTTGACGAAGTTTGTCCTAAGACTTTTCAACAAACAAGCACGTGCACCTTGAAATTTCTTTGCAAACAATTACTTTAAAAGTTATTACAGTAGATTGCTTGTGTTAATTGTTAAAAATAAAATAATCTAGGCCTACCAAAACACACTGCGTCCCCGTGTCATTTGATTGTTCAATGCAGTATTGTAAGTAAACGGAGCTGCGGGGACCCCATGTTCATATGACAAAAAATACTTCTAAGGACCTCTTCTGTCATCTCCTAAAAAATCTGTACTCAAACACCCTGTATACATATAGATTAACTAAGTTTTCCATTGAGGAAATTTATATCATCGTCGTTTTTTCGATGGTTTCTTCGAATTTCGTTTAGCTCTAGCTAAATTCATCACCTTTGATGATAGCTAGCGTGTTCGCAACTGCAATCATTCTTGGATGTTGCAGTCTTGCAGTCATCATACTTTGATATCTGCATTCGCTCGCTCTCTACTACAATCTTCATTTTCAGAAGTTGTAGTCTCGCGCATTCATCGTTCCTCGATGTCTGCTTTCTCGCACTCGCAACTGCAATCTTCGTATCCTGAAATTGCACTCCTTTGGGTCGTCATATTTTGACGTCTGCTTTCGCTAATACATATCTGCAAACCTTAGATGACAGTAAACTTGACACAATTCTCTTTTACCTTTACCACTCAACAGTAAGTTTCCGTTCTGTTTTTCAGTTGCATTGTCCGCTCTTCAGAGCAATTATTTTGTATATCCTTTATCCAAGTGTTTTGAAAGGTCAATCCTTTCAAGCCGGGGGAGGATGTTAATGCCAGAACCTCGCATATTTGATTATTGGTACGGGCAACAATGGCAACATTTCTTGTCTTTGTTGCTTGTTGTCATAGCAAAAGTTTTTTGTTGTTTTTATTAGTTTTCTTTGTTGCCATTGTTTTGTAACGACGCGACGCTTATGCTGTCGATTTGTTTTATCTGTAGTTATTTTCTTTTCTTTCATTAAACTTCAACTCATTTTTCTACTTATGGCTTCCCTCAACTTTATTTAAGTATCATCGCATTCTTATGGATAACTTCTAGTTGCTATTTCTCTATAAACATTCGTCTTCCCGCTCCGCACGTCTGTGATTTGCGCTGACAGTAAGGAACCTTGCTAATTCCATTTGATTCAATGAATTCGAGATCAACGAAACCCAATTCCTTGAGCAAGTGTTACGAAACTCTCTTCACGCCCCTTCATAGGCGGATAAAGATTTAATAAAAAAATCGGATTTATTATGGAGAGAAAGATGGCCTGTTTGAAATTTTTTGCATTTTTTAGAGTAGAGAAAATCAAGTTTTTTTACAAATGAAATTATGAAGAGCGTTAATGTCGGGGGGATTGAGAGAGGAGAGAGAGTCGTGGTGGGGATGGACTGAAAGAGGCTGGTGCAGATGCTGGAGCAACGATTATTAAGGATAGGGAGGATGTTACGGGTGGAGTCAGCAGAAACAGTGGAAGGAATTTGAGACTGTGTGGAGAAGGGTAAAGGACTTAATTGAATGCTGAGGGAAGAAATTAAAAGTATCAAGAAATCCTGTAGCTGTGATATTGGGTCATTAGGGGAGAGTGTAGAGGGAGAAGGAATATCGTGATAAGTGGGTTCATAGGAAGGGTCATTGGAATGAGCAATGGTGGAGCAATTAGCTGATGAATCAGATGGAGTGGAGGGTGAGGTTGTGTCGTTGGAATTTATTATGGAGATGCAAGGAGTTGATATGGGTGTTGGTTGAAGGTGTTGAATCTGAAGGTGAACTGATGAAAGAGATGGTGAAGGATTGATGTCGGAGATATGGTGGGTTGTATGATCGTCAGTGTCATGTGTAGTATTCGAAGAAAGGTTGCGTGTGGTGAGAGGTGGCAATATCTGTGTATGTTGTGGGAAATTAAATCCAAACCTCTGAATGAAAGATGGAGTCCATCCTTGCGAGTGCGACTAGGAGAGAATGAAGGGTATTGTAAGAAGTGAAATCGTTTGGAAGTATCGGATAAGATCAATGTAAGTTTGTTGAAGTACGAAATGTTGTTGTTAAACCGTGAAGTCTTTTGTGTGTTTGAGGGTCTGTGGAAATTTGTGTAGCATGGTAGGACTGAAGATAAGCTTAAAGTGAATTGGATATCTTTGTTAGAGGAGAAGATAGACGTATTAAGGAGAGTATGGCAGAGTGGTTGCTTTATTATTGCTTTAGAGAATTATCATCCCTGCTTTGACAAAGGATAGCTTCTATCCGAAACGTCAGCTTCTTATTTTTGACATATTTTATTTTTTATTTAATATCCATTGTTCATTTTGCTTAGGAATACTGTTTTGCAGATATCTTATACGGTCTTTCAGCATACAATCAAAACTTTTTATTCGTTTTT
Organism: Rhysida immarginata; assembly: GCA_023313115.1. Taxonomy (NCBI): domain Eukaryota; kingdom Metazoa; phylum Arthropoda; class Chilopoda; order Scolopendromorpha; family Scolopendridae; genus Rhysida; species Rhysida immarginata. Next base: position 1,154,243 of record JAHWFO010107143.1, on the reverse strand, counting down.
TATCTGTACACACAAATAAAAGATCTTTACAAATATTAATAGTTCCTAATATGCTTTGTTGAATATCATGAATATTTGACGTCATTTCAGATACCCTAGAACAGGACTCGTGTTAACTAAACCAAGAGAGAATACCAAACCGCTTTTCCACAAAAAAACTGTTTGTTATTCTCTCTTGGTTTAGTTGCCATCTCATCCATAGCTTAGGTAATTATTCTTTTATATAGGACTCGTGTTGTTTTCTTTTTTGTGGACATGAATTTTCTACGTTTTCATTACACACTATTCAAATTCTCAGTTCTAAAAATATAGAAAAAGAGCACAAAAGTATTTACAAGGAAATCTCCATTGCCGCTACTGACAACTTGGTATTTCAAAATTAACTTTATATACCAACATATTATTGGTTTCACTATTCATTAAAAAAAAACCCTTTTTCATTTTCAACGACTTTTATTGAGCTGGCATTGATGTTTGATGATGATTGCCATGTTTTCTTAGCTTGGGAGAAGAACTCACTTGGTCTGTTAAACAATCATACAGGCTTATCGAACTGATATGTACGATAAGCGTTTGAAGTTTTTATGTTTGCATCCAGACACTGCTGAAATTTTTCAACTAAGAATTCATTTTTAATTATTTTTAACACAAAAGTTGAAGACTTATCTATATGACACTGAATATCATAGAGCAAGTCCGAAATCACGCGGCACCTACAGCAGCGGTACTGTTGTACTGGCTGCATGACTAACCGCCTCATCCAGCCGCCAGCTAAAAGCGAAGAAGAAGATGCTGAAGAAAATAATACTTTTGTTTGTGTTAAAAGATACATCATTTTTTCCAAAAGATATTTTTAAACATCGTTCTATTGAAGGCAACCAAAAAATTTATAGTATCGTCTCAGTTTTTGATTGTGAATTACATGTTCATTGTTTTTAAGGTCAAGCAATGCCTCTTCCTCGTTTTGGTTTTCTGCATTGGCTAATCTGCGCAAAAGAGACTTTACTTCTTCTGACTTGCTTACGTTATTTTCTTTTTTAATTAACCAGCGATGCCACTCCTATCCAGTTGAAAATCACAATTATATACTAGCAATTAAATACTTCCTCTAATGCCTGCACTTCAACATCAGTGTAGTCAATCATAAATTATTCTGATGTCCATTTTGGATTCCATTTCTTAAGAATTTCTAATGCTTCCTTAATGCATTTAATTGATTAACGTTGTAAAATAAATGTTGCAACAACCACGTAATCCCCATTTCTTTTTGCTACTAGAAAAAATAATGGTAAAGGGTATCTTGTACTTTTGTAAGTGGCATCTAACAAGCATATTTGTTGACCATACCTATAAAGTAATCTTTGTTGCCAAGCTTCTTGATGTACTTATAACAATGTTTGTTCACTTTCAAAATCACCTGGATTATAAACTCAAAAGGATAACTGCCACTTATCAAAGCGTTTTTAATTCTCTTGGTCACACTTTGAAAACTTATATTTTTAAATTGCAACTTGTATAATTTTTTTAATGTCACAAATTCCTGGATAAAACGCACGATTAAACTGAGAAACAGACGTCTCCTTTGGGAACAACGTTTCTTTCACAGTGTGAATAATAATAATTATTAACTGGAGATACGTCTCCATGCATAGGTAATGATTTTTCAATTGAAAAATGGAAGGAAAAATTCTGCGACCCGGATTCGAACCAGGAACCTCGACAATCATGGTGCCTCGATGCCTTTACCAATTGGGCTATCGCAGGCACCACGGACAGCCAAGCTGTCTCAAGGTGTCTTAAAGACAACCGAGTTGTCACGGTTGAAAGCCCAATGGGAGACGGAAACCTGGGAATGATTGTCGAGGTTCCTGGTTCGAATCCGGGGGGCAGAATTTTTCCTTCCATTTTTCAATTGAAAAATCTTTCTTTCACTGATTTTTATATCTTGATTAAAATCACTCTAGCTGATGTTGTACCTTTCTTAACTTATTAATCCATTTTTTCAATAATTGCAGGATGAGCTTTAACCCCTTCAGTCACCTTGGCAACATATGTTTCCAACTTGTATCTTGGACGTTTACCTTGTCAAAAGTGCGGTATTTTTTATGTTTTGTAAAATTTCGTACTAAATAAATGACATGAATAAAATCTGTTGATTCTCTAATAAATATGTATATTTTGGTAGCAAATATAGCCATACATGTAAAAAGATAATAAAAAATGTTAATAAATAAAAAACTGCTGGTTATGTTTAATGTAACGGTATCAATATAATAAATGTAAAAACAAAATTTTTACAATCGAATTTAAGGTCTGTGTCTGAAGGGGCTACACTTAGGAGCTAAATGGATGAAAATTATGACACTGCATAATTGGAATCCTATACCAATATATTTTTTTTGTTTTAAGTACAACATGCCCATTAACCTCCTTTTTCAAAGTTTTTTTCATTTGCTCTTGTTTGAAATTTTGTGGTTGATCTAAAATAAATCTATCTATCTATCTATATATATAAAGAAGGATGTTTGTGGGTCTGTTTGTTTGTTTGTTTGTATGTTTTTTATACAAATCTACAGTTTTATTCCGATCTTGATGAAATTTCGCATACATGACCTTCAAAGCATGAGGAAGGTCACTGTCTACTTCAGATTTCGAAAACATAATAATTATTGATAAAAAATCGATATTCATGGTTAGAGCAGGGCATATTAATGAGAAATATCGCATGACCAACAATGCAAGACAAAGTTTTTGCAACAACGGTATCAACACGCAATTCACAAACACTCTGCACGGACCAACAATATATATCCCATGACCAACAATGCAAATAAAAGTTTGTGCAACAATAGGTATCAACAATGGTTTCAACACGCAATTCACCAATAACAATGAGCTCAAAATGATGATGCAATGATAAAGCAATCCTTTCCAAGAATTATAACAATGAACATAAAATGATGATGCAATATTGTGAGCCTTTAAAAAGATTTTTTTCGAATTTTCATTAAGAATTTTTACTATATTAATTCTAAGGATTTTCATGTGTTTATTTTTAAGATATTGCAAAATTTAATTTAACTTTTTGAGATTGTTCTGTTTACATCCAAGTAATTATCCCGGGCAACGCCGGGTACCTTTGCTAGTAACATATAATTCAAGAAACGTTTTACTTAATGTTGCTGGAAACTTTTTTTCATTGTTGTCTGGTTGCGTCTTCTTTTCCTTGAAGCACAGAACGCATTTTGGTCTTCATCTTTATTTGCCACGGTTTTTTTTGCCCAATATTTTGATCCAAACTGGCATTGTTTGTATTCAACTTTACTGAGTTTATATGGTTAGTCGATGAAGCCTACATCATGGCTAGAAAAATGGGTGTCAGCAAATTTAGAGACGATGGCTATTGAAGAAATCAGCTATCACCATCCGCCCAACCCCGCTGCGATCTGTGGGAGCGCCGATCAATCACTGGCGAAGAAAGTAAAAAATCGACCAATGAGCGACAAAATTGATCGACGGAAAAAACGCGGAGCTGTCGCCGCTTACGCAGGAGACAGAGGAGAAAAAAGATAGTGGCGATCGGAGGCGGAGCGAAGTACCGGAGAGGAACAAGTATGAGAAAAGGAATAATGGTAAAAAGGGACGTGTGAACATTGGAAAGAAGAAAGAAGAAAAGCGAGCGTGGTTTGGAAGGAGAGAAAGAAGTGGAGACGGCCGTTCGACGAGACGACAGCGGCGTTTTGGCGAGGTAGACGAATGCCCACGACGACACGAGCCGTGGCGGCGAGCTTCGAGTGGAACCCCGACAAAAACTCATATTGGAAGCAAGTCTGCTAAAACGAAGAGCTTCGTTAATTCGACAAAGCCGACGGGTAACAAGGCAGAGTGACCTTCCACATACCACGAGGGACAGTTGCCGAGACGACTAGTTCCACGACGTGAAGGCATGCCATTTGCTCATGCCAGTAGCTCACAACACGGACGACATACCTACAAAATTTCGGACTTTCTGTGCTATACGTAGGACCGACTCTCAGGCAACTGAGTCCCACACCGTAGCCGACGAAGGGCTTCTTACGGATCATTCCTTCCCTGACATTATAACAGGTAAGGGGGGGGGGGGCTACGATATCACGTGATACGTGACCGCTTTGTTTCTGGCTATCAAGGAATGCGATAGAATGTAAGAGAACTATTAATAGCTAATAATTCCTAAGTTAGCTGCTAAATATGGTTAAACAACTGACAAGCATCGCCCCTAAACTTATGCTTACCTTAGTTTGCTCGTTTATTTGATTTAGTGCCCCTATCTATTGCTACGTTTATTGCCTACAGCAAGAAATCCTGGCTACCGTCCCAAATCCTACCCACGGACATTATTCAACCATGGAACTTTAACGAAGCTTGATTAAGTATTTCTTTATATAAGTATAAATTGCTTCAACGTAGTCAGAGACTATCCGTTTATGTTTGCCAAATTTATTTATCTCTCGATAATTAATCGAATCATTCAAGTTTAATGAACCTAATTCCCGTCTACTGATTTCTACCCCCTCTTGGTCACGTATATTTTACATTAAAGAAATTACTACTTTATTTATTAAATAGTTACCACTGCGCACGTGATAATGGGTGAATTGGCAATATCTAATTACACACAACACATGAATTAATAGGTTTGTCTTTAAACAAAACAACACCAATACTTTAACTTTCTTGATTCTGATATTCCAATGAATTAATCTTTCTGAAATTTCAAACTAAATAAAATACAGGGTTATTCAAAAAGAATGAACCGATTTCATGATGCTGTATTTTTGTAAGAAAAAGTACTACACAATCCAACAAAGTCACGCGTGTTCTCCTGATACTCAGGTTTTATTTCCTGTCCTACAGATGTTTAATGTGGCCACCACTTGCAGCACGGGCCAAATCAAGACGATATGAGAATTCCTTTTTCCCAAACGCTTTGCAGTATATCACGATCCACTGAGTTGATCGCTGTTGTTATTCGATGTTTAAAGTTATCCAGGTTGGAGGGTAGTGGCGGAACAATAAACATTGTCTTTGGCATATCTCCACAAGAAGAACTCGCAAGAGTGAGGTCTGGGGAACATGGAAGCCACGCGCAGTCTTAATAGAAGAGCGAGCAAAGGACGGGGGAATACGCAGAGGCGGACGTGGAACACGGCAGAGAGCTCTGCTGGCTAATAATCAAAACTTAGGAACCTGCTCTTTGCAAGTGTATGAGACTCTTCCGTGAAGTTGCTTGATGACTGACAAGGAAACTGAGACTTTGAGAATGGCGATGACAATGAAATTTTGTACATGAGTAAAGCACATCAAAGAAAGTTTACCACAAAATCGAGAGGTGCAGTTGGCATGTAGTTCTCAAGTTATAGCGCCTCTAAGGAGATGAAAATCTATTATTTACACTAAAATGGCGCTTACCTCAGCTTCAACGGTCGAACTCAAAATGGCTGTAACTTATGTTTACAGCAGTGACTGGCGCTCAAATTGGGCATGTCCAGCCACCTCTCAAAAAATATGAACGCCATCTACCAGTGACAAAGTCAAATAGTTCCCTTGTAAGAAACAGGACTTGGCAATAGATTCTATTGTGACGTTTTCACGTGTTGTTTATGTGATACTGATTTGGGAAAAGACGTGGTCTTTTAGTTGGTGATGAATATTAGGTGAATTAGTATTGAGAATGCAAGTTTATAAGAATTTTTGAAATAGGAACTATTATTGTTGACTAAATTGAGAATTATAAAAAGAGATAAAATCTTTGGTCGATAGATGTGAGCTAATAGGAGGGGAGTTGCTATAACAGTATAAGACTGCTTTGTAAGTTTTATGTTGAGTTACATAAAATTTTGTCTTTAAATTATTTGGCACATAGCAGTATTGGATCCAGAAGAAGATAGTTTTCGAGATGAATTTTAAGTAGGCATTAAATTGATGCAGATAATGTGATAAATGCATATTGGGTTAATGTAAAATGTGAAGCGAGAAGGAGACCGGAAACGGGCTTTCTATTTAAAAGGGAACATCGATGATGAGGTCATGAGACTTCCAAGAAGCTGGATACAGGGAGGCCACGCGCGCTCCGCTCTCTATTTGTAGTTATTGGACGGACGTTGGAACTTTGGAGGGAGGGTCTGGCGTGATGAGGAAGGTGACTATGAAACTTCCGCAGTCTACTGAGCTCATTATAATCAATCGGCCTCTGGCCATACAGGCCCTGGATGGACGTATTGGATTATAATCAATCAATAAAAAAAAAGTAGAAAGGTGTAGTCTCACCAAGGAATATTAATGGGTAAACCCCGGTGAAGAGTGGCATTTTTCCCGAGCAACAATTGGGCTTTCTAATTAATTCAACCTGTAACTGTAAATTCAATCTTGTTCGTTTGTTGTCGTAGCAACATAGTAATAATTTTCTTCCTTAACGTGTTCAAAGAATCTAGTGGAAGTTCTAATTTTTCATTTTCAGAGCTATAAAAACATAATACATGTTCATCAATTTTAAGTATTTTATTAAATTAAGAGATACGCAAAATTTTGTTGTCATGAATAGATTTCTTAATGAAATTTAGTTTGCTTACTTACAGTGTAGAAGAATCGAGCTCCATTCCTTGATATTCAGCAGAATCGGGAACAAGCTTGTCACATTGATTCGAACCCTTGGCTCACAAGAGTGTATGCAGTGTGACCAGAGACAAGTATAGAGAGGCGAAAATGTGCACCCTTGAACTGTATATATTAACTAATGCACGGAGCTTACTAATGCGAACAACAGCTAGAACTTACGCCGGTCTGACTACCTCGTGTAGGCTTCGGTTCTTACCAACCTCCTTGGAGTTTGTTACGTCGCCAGCCCTCCATTTTAGAAATAAAAAATAAAATAAAGTCACTTTTTTGACGTTTTGGAAGAAAAAAGGGAAAATAAAAAAAAAAACAGTGAGGCAAAAAAGTCTACGTAATATGACATAGGAGGAGTAACATGTAAAGGGAATATTTCTAAAGACGTTACGTTAGTCATACGAGTTTCTCTATCGACATAGTGAGATGGAGTATAGTGATGTGTCCTTTGAGAGTCTTGTGCACGAGGCATGCCGTTCCTTTTAGATTAGCATACAGGCAGCAAAGTGCCAGTAGAGAGATTCAAAAAATCGCGGCTAAAGCGAGAACTTGTCTGGTATTTTGTGAGCTTTTGTGATCTCAACTCACAACCAATAAATAAATAGGGATTAAAACCCCTATGTTTTCCGACGAGTCCCGATCTATCTGTAGTGTGATACACGACACTTTAAATTGTGCCATTAAAGTGTGTTTTTTTAATCGATACATTCTTCCCAACTCTTCCTTGCTTTTGCCCGTGGGCACTACCTTGACGTGGTGGAGGGGCTTGAGTGCCTGAGTGATGCTAAGGGCTATGCTGAATCGGGTCACCCATGCCAGACAGGCCTCAGCAGAGAGGCCAGACTAAAAGTGTCCGGTCGGTTGTGGACCCTCCCAAAGGGACCGGTGCTCGCAATGCAGGCATGTTTTTGACATGGCCTCCATTACGACCAGTACGTCCACCTGCGTGTTTGCCGTGCGCAGCGACCCTACTTCTGGGGAAAGGGGGATCCTGGTGGATGAGTGAAGGCTTTCCGGAACAACACATCACTTTGGCCCCTGCTTCTCGGAAGGATGAGTGGTCCGAATGAGCTCGTCCAGATCAATCGGCTGGTCGTTGCACTTGGAGCTTCGGCCATAGGGTTAGGCGCTGCCTATATCCTCCTCCTATTCCTGGTGCCAATATGCATCCCCTTGTTGGGCTCGGTGGTGGGTGGGGAGCCAGGGAGATGAATATTTATCCTACTTAATATGGGTAAACAGAATAAGCAAGTTAACCAGAAACAAAAGAACGATCGTGAAGAGAGTATTGAGTATTGCAGACTTTTCTTGTGGAACTTCCACCTCCATAGTATCATCTGCTAGCACTAGTAGAATTTCGAAATCAATTACACCACCTGGAACTGCTCCAAAAGCTTCGGAAAGGGAAGATGGCAAAAAACGCGCATCAGAGGTGTCACCTTCCTTTGACTTCTCCAAAAAACTTGTACACCGAATTCTCCAGTTCTGGGGGGGACAGAATAATCTGTTCTGGGGGGGACAGATTTCCCTTTAAACTTAAAGGTGTCTCCTATTGAGGAGCTGGAGTTATCTCGGGATTTTAGACCTACATCTTAAAACCTTCATCATGGCACTGTTACAATGGAACCTTAATGGATTCTTTTGTCACTTAGAAGACCTCAAGCTCTTAGTCAATAAGTTCTCCTTCTCCTTATTGGCTTTGCAAGAAACGTTCCTCTTGCCATCCCAGTCTCCTACCCTAAAAGGGTTTAATTTTATTAGTAAGGATTATACATTGGGAAATAAAGCCTGTGGTGGTGTTGCCATCTTAGTTCAAAGATCTTTGCCTTTTACTACCATTAATTTAAAATCTAACCTTCAGGCGGTAGCAGTTAGAGTTTTATTCAAAGATCTCTCACCTCTAACTGGATGTTCACTGTATCTACCTCCGGATCAATATACAGATGAAAGGTCTTTGTCATCTCTACTGTGTGAACTTCCAAGCCCCTTTCTAATTCTGGGTGATTTAAGCGGCCTCAATCCCATTTGGGGGTCTATAAAGCTCTCTGAAAGAGGATATATGATAGAAAAAGTTTTGAATGCTTTTAACGTCAATTTGTTAAACGATGGCTCGCCAACATTCCTCCACTCAGCCAACGGCTCTCTGTCATGCATCGATCTATCTATATCCTCATCATCTTTCACACCTAATTTAGCCTGGAGCGTATTTCCAGATTTGCATGGTAGTGATCATTTCCCGATCAGTATTTCGCTGAGTTCTTCTACTTTTTCCAACACTCTACCACGTTGGAAATTGGATAAAGCAGACTGGCAGGTCTTCCAAACCCATCTACAGTTTGAGAATAAAACATCCTTTCCATCTGTAGATAATTTCACTGTAGAGGATTTCACTTCCCGCATCCTCCATGCGGCAGAACAATCTATCCCTAAGTGCAGATCCTCTTACACAAAAATTCCAGTGCCATGGTGGAATGAAGAATGTGCCCTAGCGTTTCGAGAACGTAGGAGAGCTCTCCGCATTTTTTCCGCACAACCCACTCTTGAGAATCTTATTACTTGCAAGAAAAACAGGGCCAGTTGTAAACTAATCATATCCACGAATAAGAAACTCTGTTGGAGGGATTATATCTCCTCCATTAATAAGAACACCCCTCTTCTTACTATCTGAAACGTGATTAGGAAAATAAATAGAAAAGACTCTCGAATAAACTCCCTTTTCTCATTGAAAATGGTCATACGTACTTTGACCCGATCGAGGTAACTAATATTCTCGGAAGGACATTTGCTGAGGTTTCACAACTAAAACATTACTCAGCCTCCTTTCAAAGACGAAAACGTATTGAAGAATCAGATGCAATAAATTTTAAATCTCGAAACCTCGAAAAATATAATCTCCCGTTTACCTTACGGGAACTGCATTAGGCCCTTCGTTGCTCCAGAGATTCTGCCCGAGGACCAGATGGAATTTTATACTCTTTTCTGAAACATCTCACGCAGGAAGCTTATGCTTACCTTATTTCGTTGTATAACTACATCTGGTCTTTAGGAGAGATTCAATCTGTATGGAGACAGGCAATTGTTATTGCTATTCCAAAACCAAATAAAGACCACTCTTGCCCTCCAAATTACCGACCAATAGCTCTAACTAGCTGCATGTGCAAAGTCTTGGAAAGGATGGTCTCCGTCCGGCTTATGTGATATCTGAAAAAAACCCACCTCTTGTCTAGATTTCAGTGCGGTTTCCGCAAATCTCGCTCAACTGTTGATCACCTTCTTCGGTTGGAGCAAGAGATTCATTTCGCACAGAGACATAGACAACATGTCGTAGGGGTTTTCTTCGATCTGGAAAAAGCCTACGATACAACTTGGAGCCATGAAATAGCAATACTTTTGCGGAAATACGGCCTTACAGGACATCTTCCCTCTTTCCTGTGTAATTTCATGGCGAATAGAATCTTTCGAGTGCGCGTTGAGTCAACGCTCTCAGACCCTCTTACGCAGGATAATGATGTCCCTCAAAGATATGTGCTGAGTCCCTTCGTTTTCCTCATTGCTATTAATGAGGCTTGTTCACAACTTCCATCCACTGTGAATTATTCCTTGTACGTTAACGACATCGCCATTTACTGTCGAGGGTCCTGAATTTTCTTCATTGAGCGTCAACTGCAACTAGCCATCAACAAGCTTGTTACCTGGAGCAGTGAAGTAGGCTTCAAATTTTCACCCCAAAATACAAGGGCCGTCCGCTTTTGTTTTCTGAGAGGTCTCCATCCAGACCCGGACCGTACTCTTTATGGATCCTCTATCTCAGTGGTGGACTCTCAGAAATTCTTGAGTCTGACCTTTGATAGGAAATTATCATGGCTCCAACATCTTCGTAATTTAAAAGCGAGATGCTTACAAATCATGAATGTTTTGCGCTCGATTTCCGCTACCAGGTGGGATGCTGATAGGAAGATGCTTCTCTTTTTTATACGGCTCTCTAGTTAGGTCTAAACTAGACTATGGAAGCGTTATTTATGCCTCAGCTTCAAAAAGTACTTTGAAGCTGTTAGATCGCGTCCATAACCTTGGCATAAGAATTGCCACAGGAGTTTTCCGAACAACTCCGGGGTAGAGCCTTTATGTAGATGCTTCTGAACCCCCGTTATTGTATAGAAGAGCCAAACGCCTCCTCAAATATGCTCTTCGCATATATGGTGAAAGCCTGCATCCAGCTTTTACCTGTCTATTTGGTAAACCTAGAATCCCTACCCATCATGGTTTAGAAGCATCAACAATTTGTTCCAGAATCTTCTGGAGAGCCTGAACCTCTCATTTCCAGCCATGCATAGCCGAGAAGTCAGAGATGTTCCTCAGTGGATTCTCCCCCAACCAGATGTAAATTACAACTTATTCGCTGGTAAAAAATCAAATTTTATGGAAGCTGAAATTAACGCAGTTTTTAAGGTTTTTTTTTAGAAACCCTTCCTGATGGCTTCCACATATACACAGATGGGTCCAAATCAGAGGACGGAGTTGGCTGTGCGTTCCTTATAAATAATAATGTATTCTCTTATCATTTGCCAAACGAGTTTTCCATCTTCTCAGCGAAATTCTGAATTCTCTTCCAACATCTGGATATTCTCTGATTGTCTGAGCGCTTTGCAATCGTTGGAATCATTTAATTCTGAAAATCCTTTTGTTCAAAGAATCCAAGAATATCTTCATTACCTGAATTCACAAGGTACCAGAATTCATTTTGTCTGGATCCTTAGTCACATGGGTATCCAGCAAAATGAACGGGTTGATAAGGCGACAAAACACGCTATTAATCAGTTACCGATCTCTGAGTTGCTTTCAATCCCGGAGCATTTGTACCCCGTGATTTCCAAGAAACTCGGTTCTTCTTGGCAGGAGGCCTGGTCTCTTAACCCAGCTAATAAACTATTTGAAGTAAAGCGTACCATCACACCGTGGTCATTACCCTGTCTAACAAACAGGCGAGAAGATGTCATTCTTACTCGGCTTAGGATTGGTCACAGCCGTCTTACTCACATCCATTTATTAAAAAAAGAAACAGCTCCATTGTGTTCTTGTGGAGCAATGCTGACTGTTAAGCATATTTTAATCCAGTGCCCTGTACACACTAACTTACGACGCTTATTAGGGCTCAATTATTCACTAGATGTTTTGGTGGGGAACAACCCTATAATTTTTAAAAAAGTATTTCTATTTTTAAAAAAATTATTCATGTTTTTAAATTCATATAGTCATTCTTTTATTGCTTTTGCATTGTATATATCTGACCATGTTTTATTTTATTTTATTTAGTGCCCTTTACACACTAATGATTTACACTGCCCTATACTAATATTTCTTATTACGGGAGAACCCTGTGAAAAAATGTTAGTTTTTAAATTTATTAGTGATTTTAAAATCGTCATAGTCATATTTTTTTATTGTTTTTCCATTTGTCATTCACGTTTTTATGAATTTTTTTCATCTGAATTTTTTAAACTTTTGGCCCATAAACTGTGGGTTTTTAAACTTTCTGTCGGGCGCAACATGGCCATAGCAGCCGACGCCCTAAAATTCCAACCAACCAACCAACCAACTTTTCTCTTGCAACGCTCTCCAGAGCTTCTCCCGAGGAACTCTTATGATATGCTTTATCGCAGTCCACAAAGCAAGCGTAGACATCTGCTTAGGTTTCCTGCGTTGTGATAATAAAATTGAAACGGTGGCCTACTTCATGATGGGAACTTTTTATCCGCAAAGGATCCATGTACAGGGAAATTCTAGAATATGGGCATCGAATGACCGCGATGCATTCAAGATCTCATCCTTTAGTAGATGGATGGAAGCGATGATTATGATGAAGATATATTATGGAAGAACGAGGATCGTATTGAAATTCATGAGCAAAAGGGTTTTTTTAAATCAGAATTTATTGATATAGAAAAGACAAACATATCACCGTAATCTATGAACTTTTCTTCCCTTTTCAACATAATATCAATTTCAGTGCTGCTGCCATTTGGTGCAGGGCCCCAACGCTCTTGAATAGGGCTACTACACTAAGTTGAAGAAAGTGCTTGCACATCCCTCCTTCATGACCGTCACGTGGTCTATGAGATTTAGAAAAGGAAACTTAGTGCACTCAACTAATTTTCAGGTAAAATGGCTATAAAGAGACAGCTTTCCGTTTTCGAATAGATCATAATCATAATATGCTCCATAGGGGGTATGAATATACGAAGCGTTGCAGACTTCCGACAACTCCCAAAATCAATGGTATCCTTTGTTATCAACACGTGGGAGAAGAAGGGACATTGCAGAATGAACATCGCCCGGAAGACCCACGACGAAACCGCAAGATAGAAATAGGAGAGTCCTGTAGAGAGAGCTGCAAACGATTTCCAAATGGCCACCAATTTGGAGGTTTCAGTGAACACTTTTCATAAAGAAGCCTAAATATTTGGATATTATGGTCGAGCAGCCGCCCATCTTAATTGACAGTGCCCAATGCAAACAATAGTGACGATGGCGTGATGATCGTTACAGGATTGTTTCAGTTGGTTCGGTATGGGTCCGCCGGTCATAGTACAGCGAAGTATCAGGTCGTTGCATATTAAATGTCGGATTTCGAGGTGGGTTCCGCGCTTCAGCGCGGTTTCCACATGTAGTAGCAAATACCCAAAACAAAGTGGTACATTCGCACAGATAAACCTATCAACGACCAGCTGCCTGAAATTTGCTGTCTGCGATGATATTTAATAGCGTTTGAACCCAAGCAAAGATAATCATGACTAGATACGAATTACGTGTGATAATGCATTACGAGTTCAGGTTGAATCACATTGCATCCAACGCCTCTCGAAACATCAATAAGGTATTCGGTGTAGGCACCATAAACGAACGTACTGTCCAACGTTGGTTCCGAAAATTTCGGGTGGGAGTGACGGACCTGGCAAATGAGCCACGCGGCAGACCGCCCAACGTGTTGAATGGCGCTGATCTGAAGCGATCTGTGGAAGAGGACCCGTCAAAGACTGTTCGGGACCTTACAGGGGATCATGCTGTATCAGCGTCGACTGTCAATAGACAGCGTAGGACCATCGGCAAGGAGAAAAAGCAGGACAGATGGGTCTCACATGAACTTACGGAAAACCAAAAAGAACATTGCATCACCAGCAGCAGGGGAAGACGATGTCGTGAACTGCATCGTATGCACACAAAACTAAGTCAGCAAAAACCTGCACTTGTGCATCGCAAAGGCAATGTTTTGCTGCATGACAACGCGCGTCCGCACGTTGCACGAACTACCGTGCAGGCGCTACATGCCCTGGGCTACGAGGTGCTTCCACACCCCCCGTACTCTCCGTACCTCTCCCCTACCGACTACCATTTTTCCAGAGCCTGGACAATTTTCTCTGGAGGAAAACATTAATAACCCAAGCAGACCTCGAAAACGCATTCCGGGAGTTTATTGAGTCCCGTGACCATGGATTTTATCGGAGAGGGCTGGAGAAGCTGCCAAATCGTTAGCAACAATGTTTGGATTGCAATGGGGGTTATTTCGAATAGCACGTGTGAAGGTGTCCTTTCTAGAGGGCCATTAAAGATGACCTCTGCAATCCGACATTTGATATGCAACGACCTGATATGTAAGCAGAAACATTCTGGACAACTGTCATATCATCAGATTGAGGTAAAATTTGAAAAGCAATCTGGGGATATGTCAAGGAAAAATAGACTGGCAAAAAGCCAACTCAAACGCAGAAATAAAAGAGTTGAAAGTCCGTTACTCCTCAGCAGCATTAGCATCGACCCGAATCACGGCGAAAGCGGAGATGCGCGTTCATTGGCGCATCATATTCGAACGAGTAATAAGCTCATTAAAGCAGCGTAGAGGAATAAGCGCAAGCGTAGATTAGTCAGAAAGTGTTCAGATCTCGCCAGCCAGTTTTTAGATTCCGATAGAAAGCTCTGGAATGAGATTCCGGTGGACCGTGAAGTACGGCCGACGAATTTTAGCCATAAGCAGTGGAAGGGTGCCAGCAGGAGCAAAGAAGTAACTAGTAGTTGAGGATTGACAAGTAACATCCTCACGCTAGTAGTTGAGGATCCGGATATTCTTTCAGGGCCCATAGTTTCACATCACTCACTTCACGAAAACTTCCTCATGCTATTCGAATTCTACTTTTGTGCCCAATGCAAAGCATCGGAAAACAGTTTTGATAATTATGGAGGAAGCGCTTCAGGTCCAGCTTCGACCACTGATATAAGGCAAGATATAAATTGTCTTAACTATAATTCCAGTTTACCATGAAAGGATAAATCGCACTCAGTTCGACATGAGAATAACTCGGATTATTTTGGACATTGGATGAATCCGGTGAAACCGTTTCAGCGAACTCGATATTATTACAATCCCCCCCAGCCAGCTGCAATTGCTGAAGAATTGATGCCCCCAGCCCGTGTGGGTGAAAGGACTTGTATTAATAGCAGTGATACCGTTTCACACCGTTTTGATAACTCTCGGTCCACACCAAGGACCATATAGAAAGCCCACTTCAATTGCTCGAAGACGACGTAGCCGCGGATGCTCAATCCCATTTCCGAAGGGATCCGTCCTCTCCACATCACTCCGCGTTTTGCTGCTCTTTCAACAGTATGTGGTATAGTGATCATCTTGTTCTTTAATATTGTTTGTAATTTATATTCTTATGCTCGCCAGAGATTTATTCTTTTAGGTTAGGCTTTGCTCGTATCGGATTTAAGTGATTGATTTACTAATCGATGTTATTTGTTTTATTTTTCTGAGCTAGGCAGTAGCCCTTCGTGGACTCGCCACTCGTAGCTGCCGCCTTCCTTAGTTGCGATGGCAGTGTTGGGAAGGTGTCGTACCCTTGACGTACCTGATCGGGCAGTCTCCAATCACTTTCTTCCACCTAGTGTATAAAGCATACTTGCTTCCAAATTTAAGAAAATCAGTCTTTTATGTATATCTCTTCTTACATCCGATACACTGTATTCAATTGAAGATGAAGTAGCACATCCAATTAAATTTACCATTTCTGTTTTTAGACATTCTTAATTTACTTTGCAACAAAATTTCAACAGTTGAAATTATAAATTTAACTGGACACGCCTAGTTCATCGTTGGATAGAGTATAATTACCCTATCCGTTTATTCTCCCATTCATTAACGTTTTGGTATAGAGCAAAATATTTTTAATGCTATATTTGATTCAAATAAAACCCGTTCGAATCAAGTAGGTGTTGTAAGAAGAAGGCTGGGAATAGGAAACACAAGCAAATAGAAGAGTAATATTTAAGGGGAGACCAGACCCTGGAAACATTTTAATTTATATGAATGAAATTTGGTGGTATTGGAGAATACCATAAATGATAATTATATGCAAAATTTCAAAGGTTTATCTCTCATACATTTCAGTTTATTCATAAAAATAGTAAATTTTAAGCCTTTTTTCGGCATCGCGATTGTCATTTCCTCTTTGACCAATTGAAAAATCTTTTATATCCCCTTAAAATATAAGGCTTTTTGAATATAAGGAATTTTTCATTTAAAATGTTCCATTTTTGAGGGTAGATGTTGACATTAGATTTTTTAAATAAATATTTCCCCTGAATGGATACCCCCTTACCGTGGGTCAGGGGTTTGGGTGCTTCAGGGATTCTGTGAGCTATGCTGGTAGTAGCACTGCTACTTAGGGTCACCCTTACCAGAAAGGTCATGGTTGAGAAGTGAGACGAAGAGTATCCAAACAAGCATATATCTCTTGATGTCGACGAATGAGAGAATTCATACTGCATCGGGTGTGGCGCAGGTTAAAGTACCCGCGTTCAGGAGTTAGTCAGAGGCTCTCGTTCGAAAAATAGTCGACAGTCTCCCGGCTGTTAACTCGGAGCAATGCCTCCGAGAAGCCCCACCAGTGCACTCGCTATGCGCTTGGGGAAACGGTCGGGGGCAGCGCATGCCTTTACCCAGGAGGAGAAACGGGTAAAGCGGCAACGGGATCAGGTGCTGTCAATCGGCACTTGGAACGTATTCTCCATGACAGGAAAGGAATCAGAGTTAGTGGAGGAAGCCAAACGATATCGACTGGATATCATAGGTATTACCTCTACTTAACGTCCGGGTTCTGGAACTGTGGACTTAGAAGGAGGGTGGAAGCTTTTCTACTCTGGCGTCGACCCTAACATGACTGCCCAGGCGGGAGTGGGGATACTCACAAGTCCCCGGCTGGAAGATTATGTTGCAGATTGGAACCCCTTAGGTGGAAGACTGTGTCTCCTGAGGCTTCAGATAGGGAAACGGTCTCTCTCTCTATTCGTTGCATATGCTCCGAATGCAGTCACAGAGTACCCACTTTTTCTAGTGCGCCGCCTCCGTGGAAAGAAGTCTATTTCATCACAAACTATTACGCGTTCAGATGGCAGGTTTCTGAAAACGGAGGAGAGCGTATTGCATAGGTGGAAGGAATACTTTACATCTCTTCTTAATCCGGTGACAGCAACAACAGAGGCACATGAGGTGCACCTTGGAGCGGAGAATAGTCAGGGTAGTATCACTGAAACAGAAGTCAGATGGGCAATTAAGTCCCTGAAGACTGGCAAAGCTGCAGGTGATGATGAAATCCGGTCCGAGATGTTAAAGGCCTTAAATCAGGATGGTTTCTTGTGGCTGCCTCGAGTGTGTCAGGTTGCTTGGATATCTGGACAGGCCCCTAAGCAATGGCAGACAGGAATTGTGATCCCTATCTTCAAAAAGGGAAATCAGAGAGATTGCAACAACTATCGAGGCATCTCTTTGCTCAGCATTCCTGGGAAAGTGTACGCTAAGTGTCTGAAGAAGAGAAGTCGGGAAATAGTCGACTCCAAACTGTCGGAGGAGCAGTGTGGTTTCCGACCTGGCCGAAGCACGACGGATCACATCTTTGCTCTAAGGCAAATCTTTGAGAAATCCTGGGAGTATGCAAAAGTGGTCTACGCTAGCTTTGTAGACCTCGAAAAAGCATATGACAGAGTTCCTCGGGAGAAGCTCTGGCAAGTGTTTCAAGAGTATGGAGTGGATGGGCTATCATGGTTGCTATCATGTCTCTGTACGAAAGCTCTGAGATGTGTGTCCGGATAAATGGCATTAAGTCAAGACCGTTCACCGTGGGTGTTGGACTCCGCCAAGTGTGCGTACTGTCGCCCCTCTTGTTCATTATCTTTATGGACTGGGTAGACAGGGGCAGCCGAGGCGATGAACGTGTTTGTGTGTGCGACTGCCTGGTGGAGAGGTTGCTCTTTGCTGACGACCTTGTCCTCCTGGGTCTTCTCGCACGAACCTTCAGCATGCACTGTGAAGAAGCTGGGATGAAGATCAGTGTGGCTAAAACCGAGGTTCTGGTTCTTTCAAGACAGCCTGCTCAGTGCGCTCTCCATGTTAGGGGAGCCTCATTGAGACAGGTGGAGAAATTCAAGTATCTCGTTATTGCATTCACGGATGATGGACGGCAGGAGAAAGAATTGGATGCTCGGAACGGTGCAGCAAGCTGTGTCAGACGTGAACTGTGGCGATCCGTGGTAACGAAACGCGAGCTGGGTAACAAAGCCAAGCTCTCCGTCTTCAAATCTATCTTTGTCCCCATTCTCACTTATGGTCATGAGGCTTGGGTAATGACCGAAAGAGTGCGATCGCGGGTACAAGCGGCCAAAATGAGATTTCTGAGAGGTGTGGCAAGTGTTATCCCACTAGATATAGTTCACAGCAGCACAATATGGGAGTCTTTAGGTGTTGAGCCGCTACTTCTCCGCATTGAGAGATCTCAGTTGCGGCGGTATGGCCACGTGATACGGATGCCAGAAACTGGTCTTCCTAGGCAGTTGTTATTTTCCAAGCCGGTGGGTAAGAAACCAAGGGGTCGGCCTAGAACCAGGTGGCGCGACTACATGGAGAATCAGGGTTCGAGTCGCTTGGATATTACCAGGGAGGACATGCGCCTGATGGCGGAAGATCGCGATCGCTGAAGATCCTCCATAGGCTGCTGCCCCCGCGACCATAACGGATAAGCGGGTTTGAAAAGTAAGTAAGTAAATAAATATTTAAAATTTTTTAACTTCATTATTATATAGTAAATAGTACGTAGTATATCAGATAAAAAATAAATTGCAATATCTTTGTAAATGGATGAGTAACACGAGGCCGAACTTTGAAAAATAGTCGAAATTCTTGATTTGAGAAAAACGAAACTAAAGTATAAGAGATGATTTGGAATTAAATTTCGGAAGTTTCTTAGCATTAGGAATTCTTCCTTTACCAGATTTATTTATTTCTTACATTTTCCCATTATAAATAACAATATTAGAATTATTTATCAGCTAAATCATGTAACCAGGCGTTTTCCCGTGTTTTGTCTGACATAAACTGAGCTCTTCGCATGACATACGAGTGATATCTGATGTTTTCATGGACAACATTTCTGATTGTTCCTTCCGACACATGGAGATCCTTGGTAAGTAACCTCATGGATGTTCTGGGATTGTCATCGATGGCCTGCTGCACTTGCTGAATAAATTCAGGTGTTACGATAATGTCAGAGCGTGAGGCATGCTTTTTACGCTTTCCTACTGGTGCAACATTGCCATCTTCGGTCTCCAACTCCTTCCGCACTCTGTGGACGAATGATCTTGCGACCTTTAGAATTCTGCTATCTCTAAATCGCTGTGCTCTGCCGTTATTGCCACGATTACTGCATGTCTCTTCATGATTTGTGTTACTTGATGGTCCGCCATGTTACAATTTACTATAGTGCAGCAGTAGCCAAACGAACGTGTCCTCAAATACCTTACGCGCCCTGTAATGGAAGGAGACCACCACACAAGCATTTTTTTTCTTTTACATTTAACATCAGCTACTTCAAACCATTGAGCCGAACTCGTGCGATTGTCGTGCAATATCCACTTTTCGTCGACAATAATAATACGATACAAAATTGTTTCCTGTTCGCTTCTTTGCAGAAGAGAAGAGCACACTCCTAATGGCTGTGCTTTTTTCTGTCAGTGACTTCTTGCGGCATTCACTTGTACCTTCCCTATCATTCTTAAGTGATGGGAAACGGATGAATAGTGTACCTTTATTTTGTGGGCGATCTCTTGCCCCGTCTAACGTGGATCTGCTTCATTGGCATCTTTAATTTGTGAGGATCAATGGAGGAAGAATGATAGCCAGGGAATTCATTTTGCAGACTTTATCTTCCTGGATATAAATTTTGCAAACCAATGCTGAGCCGTTTATTTGGAAGTAGTCTCTCTGCCAAATGTTTTATTAATCCTTTCGGCTACAGCCCTCTAAGATAGTATTCCCCAATTTAAATCCATAGAGAAATATTGTCCTCAATCGAATTAATTCCTGTGTATTCGCTCTACGACGTGCACATCCAGCAACCAAATTTCTATTTTTGACTCACATAGGTGTTATCTTAACAAAAAATTTCTCTCATCGTCTGCTTCTGCCCCCCGCCCCCAAAAATCACCAGCAATAAAATCATTCATGCCTTTGAGGGGCCATTTTATTTTCAGGAACCTGAATTTTTTGAACTTTAGAATTCCTAAAGAGGTTCACTAATAGTGAAAGGCGTAAAGCATTTTTGTGCCATAAAATACTGAATACTCTTCACCAAAAAAAAAAAATTCAGATCAAGACGTATCACGATTGCCTAGAACGTCTACACTTCCTATCTTCATGTAATCGTAGATTATATCTAATGTTTCATGTAATTTTATCAGTGAAACGCTCAGTGTCTATTGTTCTAAGAATCGCACCCTCCTTATTACGATTTCATAATGAGTTTTTCTAATTCTTAGCATTACAAGTTCATTTCTTTATATCCAAAGTAATGTAATCTAAATGTTTCATTAAAATTATCATATATATAAAATCAGCGACGGTGAACTATGTCACAACACAGAAAAAAATCTAATAATGGGTTATCTAACAGTGGGTTATTTCCCGATTATACAGTCGGGTGCGTTCGCCTCCAGTTTATTATAAAATTTGCAAAACCATTGTGGCATGTTTTAAGATTACATCAAATTCATATCTTGAGGAAATACATCGGCGTAGCAGTTTAATAACATGAAGTTATTAAGATTCCAACAATAAGATTCCAACAATTAGATTGATGACATGTCATAATAATGTCCTTGATTGAAACCTGAATTTGATTCCATTATTCAATATTATTCTATGGAAGGATTCTGATCCTAAAGTTTCTAAAATAAATAGGAGAATAATCTCTTGCTTCCGAGTTTTTCTGGTCGTCAAAGAATTTGCATCCAGTTGGTCGGCCCTCTTGTTCATTATGTTTATAGACTGGAGAGCCGAGGCGATTACAAATGATTACTAATGTGTAAATTAATTATCTGATTAATTGACTAAATCTAATCAAGGCCAAGCGAATTTGAAAAGTTTCCGATAACTGCTCTACAAAAAAAGTGTTTTGTTACAATCAAAAAGAAAAAAAAAAGCTCAAATGAACTTATTTGCCAACCCAATACTTGTGAGCCCAACACAAAAATTTCAAATCTTAAGGAATAAGACAAAAAATTGTAGTGTTCCATAAATTTTAATTCGAACTTAAATCTCCATGATGTAAGATAATATACAGTAGAACGCGTTAATACGTGACCGCTTAATCCTGATTTCCTTTTGGTCCCTTCCCCATGAAGAAAGTTAGCTTCCATCCACTGCAAACAGCCATCTTGGAAATACGAGCAAGTTTCTAAGCAGTGTTCTGATTGGTTGTTCTGGGAAATTCTAACTTCGTAAATGTTTTCTATAACGTATGAAGAATTTCATAATGAAAAAAACATTTTTTTCTTAATAATTTTCACATTAGACCGCGACTTTTAGACCGAAAGCTGTCCTTAACTTTCAAGGCGCAATTACTAATTTTCTAAGAAAAAGGGGGGAAAAGTGGAGAAAGGAGAAAAATATGAGTTTTCTTGGAAATGGTTGAAAAAGGTGAAGATAAAATTGGTTTTACGAGATCCCCGATACTTATTGGGAGGTCTAAAGCTGTTATGTGACGAAACAAATCTTCGGTGGCCCACCTAAAAATCCGCGCCCTAATTACTTCATAAGTTTTTAAAACATGCAATTTCTTCTAAAAAGTTCTACACTTTCTACATTTCGAATGAAAGTTCTTTTTTAGATATCATTTTTAAACTTTTGATTGGATTAGTAAAGAGTTATTTATGTGAATTTACATTCATTTGTATCTAATCATTCGGTTTACTCTGCAGCTAGCCGCAGAATTGGCTAAGCGTGACGAATTGATAACGCTTGATCGATAATGCCACTTAATTGATGTGCTAATCGGATGATAGTGATCGAATATGGCTTAAGCGATTCGCTCGTCATCGATACCTATCAATTCCGATGGAAACCCTCCCAGCTTTGCTACATTCACTTTCTACCGAAATGCCTCTAATGTTAAAATATAGTTTTCCACAATTAACAAAATTACTTGCTTAATGCCTTCAAAGCAAAGCTAATTACATGTAATAAATCCTATTACACACTCGCCTCCCTGTTATAATAGATATTCAGCTTGATTGAACAGAAAATCACTTTGTTTATTTTTTTGTGAATTCCGTTTTTCAGACTCAGTTGGCATCCCTATTTGAATAAAAATTAGAAAAGAACGTTTCAGGCTTTGGCTGAAATAATGAAAGCTTTTCGTAAAGCAAGGAGAACCTTTATTAATATGCTGTAGAGCATTCAATACGGCTTGAATTCGCCTGGGAATGTAAGCATCCTCATCCCATTCGGCTTCTAGAAGCTGTTTTTCGTTCCTTCAGAGATGCAGGAATATGTATCAGTTTCTAACGGTTTTCCAAAGCAGACCAGAGTATTTCTATTGGTGAATGCCAGGGGAAATGTTTAATGAACCTCGTCGTCATGTTCCTCAAACCAAGTTTGATTATTCTCAAGAAAATGGATATTAGCCCTGTTGTCTGGGTAATGCTATCTTCTGCGGGAAGTAGATAATAATTTATTCCTATTGCCTATCTATCATTCTACCTTACTATATGATAATTGGGACGGTAGCCGGCTTGGTGGCTAAGGAAACTGAGCCGCTGATATGAACGCCCTCGAGAACAATTGATCGCGGGCTCGAATCCCTCTGAGGGCATGGATGTTTTTCCTTTACTAACAGCTCTTGAGTAACGAGCTAAGTCGCAGCAGACCAATCACTTGCTAGGCTGAATTCTTAACGATTTGAGTACCTCATCCTGTAGCGACTTAGGAAAGAAGAAAGAAAAGACTGCCCAGAAATTACATAATCGCTGCACAATTCGAATTGTAGAATAACGAACTGTAAACGAATTTTTTGCTATTTACTTATAATTTATCCAAAAGCTAGTCTAAAAGTGAAACTGGCCCCATCAGTCCCAAAGTTCCGCGAACGGGAGCGAATTTCGACACCAAATTTTTTGTTGGGCTTCAAACAAATTTCAGAACAAAAGTTGCGTTTGTTGTTTCCAAAAGTGAAAGAGTTGGAAGTTCAGCGATTTTTTTCAGTACTTTTATATTTGCGTGATAGGACATTGTAGCCTTTTCATATTAGTGTAAAAAGTATTAGGACTGGCCCGAGAGAACGTTGCGCAAGGCCCCGCGTTTTAGAAGGCCCCCGCAGCTTGATTTACCACGATTTTATATTATATTAAATTTTTATAATTTACAAATAAAAGATAATAAACTAACTTAAGAAACTTTTTCAAATATATCACAATAACAATTAGAAAAGGGAAGGAAAAATTCCGCGACCTGGACTGGAACCAGGGACCGTGCCTATCGCTGGCACTGCTCTTAGCAAATATGGGGTAATTCATAAAGGTGGAACGGATTTCAAGTTTCGAATTCAAACAAACTGTGAAAGACAAACATTCCGCATGTCATTGGATAGAATAAGGTACAAAGTTCTAATTTTTGAAATTAGGCTCTGCACAAGGTTTTTGCATCAGGACCCGTTTTTTCTTGGCCCGGCCTTGAAAGTAAGGAAAAAACCTCTAACCGTAAAATACATCGGAGAAATGAAACGCCGAACGGTTCTTTTTAGAGGTTCGAGGTTTTCCTTTCTTTACAGGCGATTCCACACTACGATTTCTTCGTTTGTTTTTTCCAGCTAACAAAGCCTAAACTTTCGTTTATTTGAATATGAAATTTAAAAAGTAGACATAAATTGGATATGTTTTCGCTATATTGGAAACGGATATAGATTTAGTATTCATGGTTATATTCACGTCACCCTTCGAGATCCACCCAGGTTGTTTCGCTCCTCAGACATTCGCATTCCACTCGAATGTTGTCAACCTGGCTTCGATTCAGTTCACCGACGATGAAAGCGCTCTCCTCAAAAAAGGATTGAAGTACTGCATCGCCACGAAATCGTCAGGCATCGACCTCCACTCCCTAAGATGCGACACCGAACGTGCCATACTGCAAATCTCGGCTACAGAGTGATATGGAAAATCTTCAACGAATCTTGGTTAAACTTCCGCTTCCATAAAAAAGAAACTTATCCAAGAAGATGGCATTATCACAAAGGCTATGCTTCTGTAATTATCCACCGTCAACGAGGTGCACACCTTTATTTCTCCTAACAATTATGTCTCTCTAACTTCCGACCGCACCCACAAATATTACAGTTCCATTATTACCACTATTATATATTCCTCCACCACAAACACCTCCGTCATCTGATCCTTCCGAATCCATGTTCCCCTTAGAGTTTACTAAAAAACTTGCCGACTTCCCCACCAACCTGAGGGCCGTTAGTCAAATCCTCTTCCACTATTCTCTCCTATTATTGGTACGTCGATGATATACTTATCATCTTTAGCTCCCTTACTACATCTCCTGCCGCCATCGCCATCGTGTTCAATTTCCTCCAATGCACAATTCACATATGAATGTGAATCCAATAATCTCAGCCCTCATTGCTACCGCCTTTCTAAGTTCCTTGCTTCCTTCAACCTACGTGCTTCTTTTCGCACCTCTCCATTTTGTAAACACTCTCTCAATCCACCTTTACCTCGTACCGTTGACATCTACTCCCAATCTGGTGTCTACCGAATTGTCTGCAGCAATGTGACAGCTATTAAATTGGTTTGAGCTCTCTTAATTTCGCCACCAGACATAAAGAACACATCGCTTCTTACCTAAATAGAGATAAGAAGTCAAATATGCCACCCATCTTCTGGGCATTGGACATAAACTCTCCAATGACACTTTCAAGACTACCTTGTTGGAAGCAATTGAAATCTTCAAGGCCAAACTTGAATCACCTAAAGAACTCATCAATGCTCAAACAGTGTTCAACATACATTCTATGTTGACGCGACTTGATTTAACCCTTTTGTTTTTACACCATTCTCGTTTTTTATTTTCTCATTCTTTCCACTGCTCTCTGTATCATTTCATTTATATTCCTATAATTTTATCTTGTTTTTTTATTGGCATTTCATCTTATTTCTTGTTATTATTTTTCCGATTCGCTCATCACGTTTACCAATCATGATCGTTTGAAGAAACAACCAACTGTGGATAATTAAATTCAACTGAAAATAAACCTCTTGTCCAGAAAATTAATTTTGTGGACAAGAGGTTTATTTTCAGTTTAATCATGATCGTGTTCCACCAATCACAACGATTTTGCCAACATACTCTTTAGTTTTAGCGAATTACCTTAATTTTGGGTACAGCCAGCCAATGACTGTTTATACCATAATAATATGTATGTAATGTATTTTGCATGTTGCTTCTTCATATATATCTCTGATAAAGCCAGGAATAAAACGCACAACCTGTTGGGAAACTTTGATGAAGTTCTGTAACATATAACGAAGATCACATCGAGGCTGGAGAGATCGCCACCATCACAGAGAATCTGAAAAAGAAAAAGGTTCCAGGAAGAGACAGAGTGAATAATAACGAATCTCGAATTTCACGAATGAAGAGACATCACGAATATGATAAATGACTGATGGAAGTTTTCCTACTTCCTGACTTATTGGAAACAATCCATTGTATTAAGCATCCACAAGCAGGGGCAAAATCCAGCAATTCCCGCGATCTACCGACCTATCAGCCTGCTCCCGTCGAGGTCTAAAATTTTTGAGAAAAAGATCCTTGCCAGTTTCAAAGTCCACTGTTTCACCAATAATCTAGTTCGGAAAGATCAGTTTGGCTTTCGTGCCACCCACTCTTGTTAGATAGAAATGTGGACCCTCGCTGAAGACCTGAGCAACCCCCTGAACCTTTCCAGGTACTGTGGCTATTATTTCTCGATGTCAGTAAAGCTGTCGACCTTGTGTGGCACGAGGGTCCAGTCTAAAAGATGATTAAAGACGGGTTTCCTGCTGATTTGATTCCGATGGTAAAATATTTTCTTACCAACAGGTTCTATCAAGCAATACTTAGTAATGTTACCTCCCAAAGAGGGCTAAAAACACATATCAATATAACTCTTCAAATAATAACTGTTATGTGGTCCACGTGCTTTACCAAGTCACAATCTTTACATCATCGTATCTCTTGAAACAACATTACACACCTCAAAACTAATAAAATTGTCCTAAACATATCGTCTTTCACTCCGAGCATTCTACAATAATAGAATTGATTTGATGGATTGCAAGTTGTGATAATAATGGCAAACAGATCTCGTATTTGATGTGGGAATGAGTTTATCATTGCTTCTGATAATGTGAACTCCCAGTGTTTGTCATCTTTCAGTAATCCTAGCTTTTGGCATGTCTTTCTGTATGTTTGACATACTTCACCATGTACAGTTTTCAATGCTGTAAAAGAGGTTGGTCCTTTTACTGTATGAAGCAACATCCTTAGAAAGAAGCATTCAGCGTTGTTTGGATGTACTGTGTATACACGCCTAGAGCATCACTGGCAATTGCATCATGGCCAGGAAATTTTACTCCTATCTTTCGTTTGCAGAAAATCTTTCTTGACGCCTTCTACGTAAAGTATATGGGTACCTCGGAATACAACAATGTCCTTGCAAATGCATCCTGTTGACATAATTGAAAGAAGACTGTCAAAGTAGTGTTCGACCAGCACGTTGTCTGGCATTGTGAGGTGTAAAGTACATTTTTTGTCCATTCTCTAAATGTACGCTTAGGTGAACCACAGTTGGATGTCGTTCATGAATCGGGAAGGATAATATTCTCCACACTGCTTCATTACTACTTATGTACTTTCCTAACTGGTATTGAGATACCTCATCATGATTTTTTGAAGTTGTGATGCCGAAAGCAGCCATATCACTTCCCTTATTTACGAACTTGCAAATGTATTTGATGGATTTCATAGAGTTGCAGAATTCCACATTGATGAGTGCTTTGAATGTTTTTGAAAGTAATGGGCAGTATGGAACAACCCATTTGTTATCTACTTCGAAATATGTGTTGCCAGTCATCTTGATTGTTGCTGTAAATCCACCATCCATTGGAGCTCGTCGTCTGTATTGTGGATAACCATCATCTCCTGTTTGTGTGTGCGGGATCAACTGTCTTGGATATTTCTTTGTACATTTTCCATCCTTTATGCTTGGTGCATGCATGTTTATTTTTCCGCATGGTCCGTGAATCATACTGTTTTTGACAATTTCATACAATTGTGGATCATTATCTGGATTTGGAAACTCTGCACATATGATATCATCAATTTGGTTCGGTCGAATTTTGTTTTTAAGTTTATTAGGTTATGTGAATGTGGAAGTCCTCGCTTCTGCCATTCAGTGGAGTACATCCAGCATTGGGTTTGGCCAAAGACATGACTTTTTGTAATGTAGTTTATTAATTTCATTTGCTTTTGTCGGAACACTCTGGCTAATAAGTTATGACGATCACTAGATGTCTCACCATGTTTAAGTTCTTTAGTAATTTCATTCCAAGACGGGTTGCATGTGAAGGTGATGAATAGGTCTGGGCATCCATAATGCCTCACATATGTCATAGCATCCTGTGTATATTTTGTAACGTCTCCCTTACAAATGAAGACAGGCGGCGACGAAACACAGTAGAGAGGTTATCTAGAAGCAAAACAAAATACCGAGACAAAGTCTGTCCTATGAAGTAAATATTCACCCCAAAGATAAGATTTAGATAGTTTTAAAAAAAAATTATACGGGGCTGTGTTGGGATACGGCCGCTAGTTAAGTCGTAGAATACGTCTTGTGGCTACATGACGAATAAGAAATCATTTTGTACAACACAATTTAAAAATTTTAGTATCTGACATAAAATGTTCAAACAACTAATATACTTGCAATATATCATAATTTTTTAACCAGACTCGTTTTTTTTAACCGAACCTTAATTATAAGTCATTCACAATTTACAAATCAGTGGTCTGTGATAAGAGAAGTATGATACTAATGTCAACAGACTAGAATCAATATCAAATCTGTAGTACTACCACCCAATGTAATAGGTGATTCGTTGGGTATTTAATCTAAATTCGTTTTTTCACAAAGCCAAGAGCTGTATGTTTAATATAACATATACATTGAAGTCTCCAAATATCATAATTTGCACGTCAGTATCCACCTCCATGTTGTCTTTGATAGGTGTAATTGCTGGTGAATATTTCATCATGGCACTGAACAACAACATTGCCATATCGGATATCGAACATTAGGATGATTTTAAACAATGCCTAGTATAAATCTCACCACACTTTAACCATACAAATATTACCGATACCAGCGTCAATTAATCATCTATAGTTTGACCAGTCTATCAGCATATGTTCGCATTCGGTTAAAGAGTTAATATTTCTGAAGATCGCAACACCGCCTGCTTTCCTATAACTTATTACACAATGTTTGTGTGAGTGCATCGAATCTAATACAACCAGACTAAATAATTTGTGTCCTCAATTCGAATCCATCTATAGCATATGTACAGGTTCACCTGCATTCATCCAAGTCTCACTTATTGCCAAGTAATCACATGTAATAAGTACTGTGCATGCGCTACTAAATACTGTGCATTGAGATAGGTAACTATAACGTTTAAAAATATTCTGTTGTTCAATGGAATCATCATCATTGTTGTAGCTAACAGTATCGTTGTTTGTATTTTTAAGATGAATTTTTTACGCGTTTGGTGAATGTTAGCAGCATGTGCGATTCCAATCTCTTGTCTTCGTCTCTGAACTTTTTCATCGAAGGTGCTTGACTATCTGGAGTGAAATAGCAATTACAGTAGTCTTTTGACTTAGTTAAATATAATCCATCTATACTGGTTACTCTATTTAATCCAAACATTAACAGTTGATCTTATTCTAATATGCCATAATCATAGAAGATACGATCAAATGTAGCACCTTGGGATTAAAGTGCCGTGATCTCAGCGGTTGGCACCAATGGGAACTGTTCACGTTTACATTTGATCGTGCCACCTAAATTGATGTTCGCTGTACGTTTAGTAATCGCTGTCTATTTCAAAGCATCATTTATGTTGCCTTTGAACTTGGAAATCAAAGGTGGCTTACATTTGATTCGTGCCCATTTCTTCATTTGGCAACTGTAACCTTAAACGACAGATGCATTGTTTATACTGATGTTGTAGATGTTGTTAACTCGTTTCTTTCTTTTCGAACTCACAACCATAACCTACAACACTCATCTTTTTCACACGCTTTACAGGAGTGAGCACAGCGTCAATAAACATTAGAAAAATAATTTCAAACATTTTCGGATTTGCTCAATAGACTTATAATGGGAACAATAAATGACTATAACTCCTTGATGTCTGTCGCTGATATTTGTCACGAACTTAATCAAGGACCTCGTCATTGTTTCATACAAAATTAGCTTCTTTTTTGCGGTCCCTTGTGAGTACACAGATCGCACCGTTTACAAATCCATCGTCCACATCGATGTTCACTCTCAACATGTACGGTAAGTCAATAGCCAAGCATGTAGGATATTGCAAGCCTCCTAATTCTACAATACCTAACTTGTGTAGTTTTGTTCTTGATGGATCTAATTCACTTCTGCGGCCATAACCATTAATTTTATTACTGGCAAAAAAACTTATTACACATGATAGCATTCTTGTTGGGAGCATCAACGCTGTTGTTGCGATGAAACAGCCTAACTACATCGGGTAGATTTTCCATGCACCATTGTTTACTTTTAAATCTTCTCTAAATCAACTGCTTTCTCCTGAGGAAGCAATCTTTCACCATTGCCGATCTTGAGCAGTATAGTTGAGAATATTTCATTACTCTGACACATTAGCCGTGGCAAGTGAAATGAATTGTCGATGATATTGGGCATCACTCGTCTGAACTGACCATACTTATCTCATCACTTACTACACATTTCACAGAAATGAATTGGCGATGATATTGTTGTAGGACCTTAGGAGTCAATCCACTGAACCTTTTGCTCTGCGGTGTGATTCTAAATACAGAGTGTACAGATTCTGAACATTGCGGAGTGTTCCCGTTCAAGTTCACTGCAGTCTTACCAGTGGACGCACAGACTATATAAGCATTACGAATTTTATTCTGCTGTTGTCCGAATCAATTTAAGGTTTATTGTTTCCATGATTAAATTCTATCGTAAATATTTTGCCATTGCCAGCAGTACGGGCCAAGTACACATCTATTCATTCGCTATCGCGTGTGCATATTCTGGGTATAAATTCTAAGATCAACTCTCCCTGTTCACATTACTCTGCAGATGTTTGGACATCACATTGCGACACTTTCTTATAAGTGCAATAGCCTTGCCGGTCTCGTATTCGAATTCATCGTTGTTCTCATAACCCGCCTCGCCAACAACACTTCGCATGTACTCGTCTTTCATTCTGTTCTATTTGCAAGTTGTTTGCAATGTCGTCGTCTTTCTTGCACAGTTCTCTAAGTTCTTCCATCAATGCATCTATATCTGTTGCTTTCGTATTCTTTCCTTCTGGCTAAAATGTTCACCTCGTTCGCATCGTACAATTGGATGAATTTGTATACATCAAATACATCTACAACTTCATTGCGTAATGGATAGAACAATGTAACCATTTAGGCTTGTAAGGACTGATAGGTACTTATGTTTTCACAATGTGCGTCCGTCCGTCTGTTTGTCTGTTTGTTGGTGCTCTAGCTTTCGAACGCTTCCGAATTTTCGACTTCCGTTTTCGCCATTCGACAACTTAGGGAAATCGGAAGACTGAGTTTGTTGGTGGAAAAATCGGTGAACTACTTCCGGATCAAAAGGTCACAAATAACAGAGGGGACCACGTTTTTCACTATACAATTCCATGTATAAATGACCTGTGCACTGCTAAATGCTGTTCTCTCTTTGACATTCCATAGCTAAAGCAGGGAAAAGGTTTATAAATTAAGTGAAGACATGTGATGGTCTTCCTTAATGGTCAATATCAGTCAGAACTGGTTCAAGGGTATGTGGTTTAGTGGTATCATTATGGTCCACTGGAAAATTTCAATGCTAAGATATGGCATATATTATATCAAACAGCTTGGAATAACATGTCATGGTTGAATATTACCGTAAAATTAATGATAGTCGAAATAGGTTCAATTGTATGTGGTTTCAGGGAACCATTATGGTCTATTCGATACTTTCAATGCTAAAATATGGCATGTAATATATCAAACGACTTGGAATGATGTGTTAAAAATAAATATAATGTAAAATTAATGATAGTCGAAATTGGTTCCAAGGCAGCTGGTTTAGAGGACCCATTAGGGGTCATTGAAATTTTCAAAGCTAAAATATGACATGTAATATATCAAACAACTTGTAAAGACGTGTCATGAATGTATATAACGTAAAATTAATGATAGTCGAAATTGGTTCCATGATGCTTCCTTTAAAGATACCATTATTGAACCATTGGAAACTTTCAATGCTAAGATATGGCATGTAATTATTTTCGCTTGATATTATCAAGAGTTAATTTGTGTTAGGCAAATTTTAACAATAGCTGGTAGCTAATCGTTCGCTTCAATAGTACAAGGTTACGTAGAATAGCGTTAGCGTTAGTTAACAATTAACGCTTATTTCATTAAACTGGAATGCTTACAAGTTAAAGGATTCTTATATGTTCTAATCTACAGAGAATTGCTGCTTTCTGCATTAAACTTTTCAGATAGTTTGAACTATGCATTTCCCTTAGAAGTATGCCTTGCTTAGCAACCAGAGGCATCCTTAGCAACCTCATCTAATCATAACAAACAAAGGCTTCTTTAGAAATCAAATACTTTCCTTTTTATTCTGGAATCCCTTAATATCCTATCGGTCCTGGGCATTTCGGTTGCCTGACTTGTATTTGTATTACTTCGTTGTTTTTCTCTAATTTCTGTTGCTATATTAATGATTGTTTTATTTATTTGATCTTCTTTGTACCCATTTCCAATTCCAATTTCTTTTATTATTTCTATTTTTTTCCTCTATATTCTTCTTTTATAGGGTATTTTAAAGCTCTATCGATTAGATTTCTAAAAGCTGGATTTTTGTGGCTCTATGATTGGTTTGAATTTTTGTGTATACCGTTTTTAGTTGTTGTTCGTTTCTTGTAAACATTGTATTCTAATTTTATTTTATTGTTATCTTCTATTTTCTCTATCAATATGTCTACATAATTAGGACCGATAGGTACTTATGTTTTCACAATGTGCGTCCGTCTTTCTGTCTGTTGGTGCTCTAGCGGTCAAGCGCTTCCGAATTTTCGACTTCCGTTTACGCCATTCGACAACTTAGGTAAAACGAAAGACTGAGTTCGTTGGAGGAAAAAATGGGCGAACTATTTCCGATTCAAAAGGTCACAAATAACAGAGGGGCCACTTTTTCGCTAAAAAATTCCATGTATAAATGGCCTGTGCACTGATCAATGCTGTTCTCTTTTTGGCATTCTGTAGCGAAGGATGAGAAAAGTGAATTAAGTGAATTTACTTGATGGTCTTCCTTCACGGTCAAAATAAGTCAAAATTGGTTCAATGGTACGTGGTTAGGTTAGGTTCTATGATGGTTTATTGGAACTTTCAATGCTAGGCTATGACATGTAATATATCAATCAGTTTGGAATGAAGTGCAATGAAAGAATATAACTTAAAATTAATGATAGCCGAAATTGGTTCAATCGTAAGTATTTTAATTATTGGCGACTTCAGTTGCCTACGAAATGGCAGATGAAATGGGGAAGCATCATTGTCGAGATTTAATGCTTAACAATGATAAACGCTATCGCTGACAATGATAAACGCATGTTCTTCCCCATTTCATCCGCCATTTTGTACGGCACCTGAAGTCGCCAATATTTTAATTATTGGCGACTTCAGCTGCCTTACAAAATGGCGGATGAAATGGGAAACATCATTGATGAAATCTAATATTAACTATGATAAACGCTATCGTTGACAATGAAAAACTCATGCCGTTCCTGTAGGAATTGTGCAGAGTTAAAGGATTAAGACGACAGTCTTAAAATCGACACATTCGAAAACGCATTTTTATTAACATAATAGAAGAAAGTAATTGTACAGGAGATTAGTGGCATTAACAATGATACAACATCAATTGCATGCACGCGTGACATTCAATTCTAACAATCCCCAACAGTTCCCCTTTTCATCCGCCATTTTGTAAGACAGCTAAAGTCGCGAATAGACCCTTGCACGAAACACTTTAACAATTGACGCTCATTTCATTAAACAGAAACGCTTACAAATTAAAGGGCTCTCTTATGTTCAAATATATAGAGAATTACTACTCTCTCCATTTAACTTTTCAGGTACATGTACTATTATTCGTTTTGAACTTCACATTTCTGTTAGAAGTACGCCTTAACGTATCAAGCAGTGGCTTCCATAGCAACCTCATCTAACCCTAACAACGAAAGGCTTCTTTAGAAAACAAATACTTTGCTTTTTATCCTCGAATGCCTTAAAATCCTATCGGTCCCGGGCATTTCGGTTTCTGACTGGTTTAATCCTATTTCTACTTCATATGTGAATTTTATTTTGTCATCTAGTTTAATTGATGCTATAATGACGGCATCTAATCACTCTGTGCCCACATTTCCGCGTCTATATTTATTGATGTTTGAACTAAAAATGTCATAGGCTCCATCGTTTTCATTATCAGTATTTTGTTGTTCAGTGGCTTCATGGCCATCTGTATCATCAACATCTTTTCTCTTGATATGTCTTATATTCATTACCGGTATATACCATGCAATAAAATGAGCTGAACTTGTGCTATCTAATTCTGCCGGTCTCTCATCATATTTTTGATTCGTAGATTTAGCCTGTTGAATTTTCATCTAAATCTTCTTTGTCCATCACTGCACAACTCCTCTTAGCTTTGTGTATCTGTTCTGGCATAACGGTCGAAATGTTGGCGACTAGTCTACAAATGTGGCTCTTCAAATGGTTGACGCAGAAGATACTACATCCCGCGTCTTAGGCACACATCTTCAGCGTGTCTAATAGTTTTAAATTTGTTCTACAATGAATGCACAGCAAGAAATCATTCACATTGGATTGAAGAAACTGATGGAGCAAACATACCACACTACTGTTATGTGGGTGCTTTAAGTCCTTCTCAAACTAAAATCTATTATAAACATTACATGAATATCCAAATTCATTGTTAATGAATATAAAACGAAATACGAATTCAGTTTCCCAAATTTTCCGCTTATATGTCGCTTATTACTTAAATCTTATTTGATGAAGACACTATTAATTTTGACAGTTATGGCTCGTTATGGACTTCCACTGATTAAATTTTATCACTCCATGTAGAAACGTTTATGTCATCAGATATGTTATTTGCGTCGAACTTTCAGTTATTGGCGCATTCGTATCGAGCTCTAGTTCATCTTGGCGGCGCGGCGCCTCAACTTTGAGATGTTACTGAGAGCTCAACATCGGACATCCGGGTCTTTTTGGATTCCGCATCTCTCGATCTATATTCCTGTGACGGTTTCTATAATTTTTCTCATGTTTATTAGCCATAAATTTGGAAATTCTGTAATTTTTGCGTAATTTCCACACTTCGAAGGCCGATATATTAAACACTACTAAATATTCAGGTTTAAATTTTAAGCCATTTTATAAAGCGCAGAAAGATAAAACAAATGACAACTCAAATGTCGTAGTAGCACAAAGGAAGCCGGGGCTAGATTAATTTAATATCCGCCATAGAGCAGATTTTCTGACTCACTTTGCACTGCGATTGCGTCAGCCAATGAGATCAGCACGAAATCAGTGATAGTTTAAAACATGCTTTGTTCTATACTCTATCGAATGCGATATCGAACATTCTTCTATCATTAATAGTTTTCAAGTTATTAAAGTTTTCGTGATCAACACTTTTCGTGACATTCACGATTTAAGCGTGGCATCCTAGTCTCGAAACGTAAGACGTATTCTACGTCAAAAAATTAAGAAAAAAGGAAAAACGGACCCAACCAATACGTTTTAGCCCTTGTGGCCGCAGGAAATAAGTTTTATTGAAAGAGTAATAAAAAATAAATATAAAAAAATATTAACAGAACAACAACATAGTAAAGTACAACTTTGCAATCGTTATACAAATAACAGAGTTCGTAAGGCACCAGAAAATTTGAAATAGGAAATTTCTTCTTCTTGAATGCAGACTTGTCAGGTAGTTCGTCGGGCGATAGACTCTCGTCGGTTTCATGAATTGCTGCAACTAATTCGCTGACTTATAAAAAATAAGGTCAAACACGGTAGGGCGGCTCACAGGGTAATGTAAAAAAAACAATTATAAATAAGCGACATACAAGATTTAAAACAAGTACGGATCAAAACTAAAGTATACACCAAAATCTACAATAATTAGTGATTAACGCTACTGTGGGGAGTAAACAACATTGTCTACGATCTCGGAAAGGAATAAAGGTAGATAAAACTAACCTCCAACCTTAAATAGGAGGAAACAAAGGATAACTCTGAACATTTCTCGATATACTTATCATCAAGCTTAGCGAAAGAACCGGCAGGTCCTGGAAAAAAAACAAACAACACTACCGGATATTCCTCCGAAAACCCAGACCTGCCAGAACCCCTAAGCTAATCCAAGCGGTCAATACACTCGTGACTTTTCATGACCTGTTCGCAGAATAAAGATAAAAAATAATAATACATTAAAGAGAAAGCAATCTAAAATCTCAAAAACATATACATAACAGAGCAATACATCGAAAGGTTAAGAATCTATCAACTATCTCAACAACATGCGTAACATTATGAATTGTTCAATACACTTAACCGTAAAGTCTTACGTTACGACAAACTACATCATACTGTAGATAAATCGTTCTTTGAGCATTCTAGTTTTCACCAGGTTTGATAGTTCATTTCCAGTCATCACTAAAGATGTCTGTGCAGGTACGATGTCCTCTAAATCCCGATGAGTAGGTGCATACTGGGAAGTCCTTTAGGCTTTGTATCCAACGCTAAATGTGGGACGCCAACTAGAATGCATCGTGTAGGCATTTTAAGAGGGAGGCCTACGGTAACCCTACATCCAAAAAAATGAATGCGTTACATTACCGGGAACGCGACATTCTCAATGACTTTCCATGAATGTTCAGTCGTAGTCGGATAAATCAAATTAGCAGACGCTAGTATTCTTGAGGCTTAGTGCATCCATCTCCAGGATCAATACGGGGTAAGAGTTCCATAACTACTGGAAAGTGGGCAGTTCGGGTGGAGAGGTCCTTCCAAGTTCTAGTCGTGGTCAGAAGGTTGCCTGGCTCTGGTTTGGAGTGAAATTCCATATCAGCAGGACTCCAAACCAGACTCCAAGGCTTCAGCAAAGAGGTAGGCCGTGTCCGAGGCGGGATCGCCGACCTAACTGACTCATCCTGGTTCCAATGCTTACCAGCTAAACTGCCAAACAATGACACGGGCGGCAGCAACTCACGCGGCGTGCGCCACGCACTAAATAAAAGAACACAACTGATGTTCAAAATAAAACGATAACATTGTTGGGGGGGGGGGAGGGGGAAACTAAGCTTACGGTAACAAAGAAAAGGCCTGACGCAAAAAATATGTAATAAATTAAATACATAAGAGAAAAGGCATAACACAAAATTAGGCATAATAAAAAAAACAATACGTCAATACAATAAATTCTAATACCATTAAAAAAAATACCAAAGCATATTAGTTTTCATTATTTTCAATCTTCTTAATACAAAAGGCAGAAAAGAACTAAAAATAGCTTAAAATTAAATCATCATTCTCTCGCTCTAGAAAAAAAAAATTGGGAAATCTGGCACATTACAAATTTCCAGCAATTCAAAATTGAACTAATCCATCCCAAAGATAAAAAAATAAATTCCCCAAAGTAACGGCAGATCAAAAAAAATTCTCCTACCAAAAGTGGACCCAAGGAAGGAAAAAGTGGGACGTTACAATTTATGCATATGTCGAAGACTTCTAGTAAATGTAGCAGGCAGAATTACTAATTTTCCAATGTTTTCAATGTTTCCATCATTTGCCACAACATCCCGTAGATGTATGTAATCATCCACTCTCAGTTTATCTGATTTAGTCTTATGTAGAGTAGTCGCTCACTCACGATTTTTGCATACATATTTTTGCAACAGTTGGCGGCAATGTAAGATGTGATTTGACATGTTGTCTCGTATCATGATCCTGTATGCATAGATCTCCATGCATGTAACCTTTTTATTGGGGGTGGCCGTGGCCTGGTTGTCTCGTCGGTTGGCTTGCCAATCGATGGAGTTCAGCAACTTCAGGCGCGGCCAGCTGCTGGTTGGGTGACGGCCTGGGCCTGAGGGCCACCGCTGGCGGGACAGCTATTTGGGGCGCGGCTGTTGGGGGACTTTGGTCTGACCCATTTGCCGATTGACCATAGCTGGTGTTCCAGCGGTTGGTGACAGCCTCCGGTTCGTATATCCCCAGCAGCTCTTCCATCATGAAACCCCCCGTGCTTCGGAGGGCACGTTAAGCCGTCGGTCCCGACTGCTACTGTCATCTCGTAGCAGTCGTTATTAATGGGATGGCGCAAAACTTCCTCGTAGGAGTAGGTGCCGCAGATTATCGCTTGCGATAATCTACCCTCTGTACCAGATAAGATAACCTTTTTATTTGTATTTGCACCTGATGTTGGGTTGATTGTCATGATATTGTAATGGTATCCATATTGACCTCTACAAAATATTAGTGGGTATCGAAGAGCATCGTAACATCTATGTGTTTCTGTAATTCTCTTCAATGTATTGTTTCGCTTTTGAATAATGATGTCACGTTGATGATATTCTTCACCTGCTATAATAATGGCCACTTCATTTCTTTGTGGTGCATTAAAACGACGTTCATGCTCAGTGACTGGTCTTTTATGAGCCCTGATAACTATCTTGTATTCATCTGTTGGCATCTGTAGGACAGCTGTTTTGAATGTTTGTATAAGATGGCTGTGTTAATGAAGCAGCTGCTGTAACATGAAGACTGCATCAGGCTTGACAGCAGGAATGTAAGTGCATCATAGATCTGTCTGCTGTTCCTCATTTCCCATGAAGTTAATTTGTAGGAACTGTGGATTTGTATCTGCTGGAGGTAGCAAAGATTCTGTTCTGTGGTATGTAAATGTTGTTGTAAATCCAGGTTCTGTAAGGATGTCTGTGGCACCAAACGATGTCATTTGAAAATAGAATTGTATCTTCGTATGTTCTGTAGATACCGAATTACTTGCAGACATCATAGACACGAATTCCTGTGGTGGTATTTGCAATGGTTGAATTTGAACCTTTCCATTGCAACATTCCAACAAACGAAAAAATACTGATTGCTGAAGTCCAAGATGGAAACAATGAAGATTAGACCTTCCTAGACCAATCAGAAAGTCGAATGCCAGCCACACACATCTCAGTTTTATATAGAAGATAAACATTGACGTATATTTCTAAGGTAAATGAAATGATGCTAAAATGTGGAATACACTACATAGCATTTTTGTTCTGTGAGTAAGAATAAAGTAAGCCTAATCTAATGATCATATCATCAATGCCTTTGTGGCTATACCAATTCCTTTTTGTTTATAACTCGACAGAAATAGATACACCGGTACATGAGTTTCTGTGGCCTACGCAATTTCAACGTAAACGGTTCTCATCCTCAAACCTAAATTTCATAGGAACATCAGAAACATCAACCCTTTTGCACGTGCGTACAGGGTGTTGCAAAAATATACAGGATAGTACTGCTGCTTAGCTTATCCTCTCGCTTCAGGGGCCGCTTCATAAAATGATAATTGGGATATTTTATTTTGTTAACCCACTTACACTTCCTATCTTAAATTTTTATTCTGTAACATGTAAAGATATAAAAAATAATTTACAAAAAAATAAAAAAATTACAAAAATATAATTAAAAAGGGACTTAAAACTAATAAAATTTAAAAGATTATTAAATAACAAAAATTTAATAGGCCAAGTAATCTCAATAATTGTCCTGGCAATAATTTTCACACCTCGTAGAAACGGACTTAATTGTTGACTCGGCATTTGTTTAAAAGGTGACAATATGAAATGATAACGATGAAAAGGTTTGAATTTTGAAGGTCTTGAAGAATTTGAATTTTGAAATTAAGGTCCGAAAACTTAATTTTAATTTTTACTTTTAATTCACTTAACAAGAAAACTAAGTAATGACGTCAGTTCCTGTCCCGTTGCCTAGCGATTCCAAACTTAAATTTTATTTAAAATTATATGCTGTCGTCAATAGATGGAATTTTTTATGTCTTTGTAAATTATTTTTATGTATTTATATGATACAGAATATAAATTTAAGATATGAAGTTTCAGTTCCCATTTTTACCAATTTCGGCGTAAATGGGTTAATGAAATAAAATTTCCAATTATTTTATTTATTTTATTTATTTATTTATTTATTTATTTGAAAAAAAAATTACAAAAATACCACCGGAACCTGTATGGCCATAGGCCGACGAGTTAGGTCTCCGGAAGGTAAAGTACAAAAAACACAAAACAACATAAAACAAGTAAAAATTAGAAAATGAAAATAATGATAAATAACAAACAAGCCAATAAAAAAAATACAAAGCAAAGATCCATAAATAACCAAAAATCAAATTAGGATTACAAAAATAGTAAAATTAACATAATAATAATAATAAGAAGAAGAAGAAGAAGAAGAAGAAGAAGAATAAAAACAAGAAAAAAAAATTAACAGGGGTTAGTAGAAAAACAAGTATCAAACAGGAATGATTAAACATTCCTTTTAAAAGAGGCGGGAGTCGGGGAAGCACGAAGAGCGGCAGGTACAAACGACCACCATCTGATGCCAGCATAAGAAATACAGCGAAAAAGAAGCGGCCCCTGAAGCGAGAGGATAGGCTACCCATCAGTATTGCCCTGTATATTTCTGCAACACTCCATACAAGATGATGAATGGTGTCTGTGCCCGTTCCACAGGAAATGTTCAAATGTGGATAATACAGCACATAGATTATCCCAGCAAGAAGTAAATTCTATTTCACCACCATTCCAATTAAGCACCATCAACTGCTTTATGTTCCTCCTAATATTCTGTGCTTTATCAACAACCTTTTCTCCATGATAAACTTAACAGCCTTAATAATGTTTACAATTCGGTTCTATCTAATTCCTACGAGAACTCATCCTCATCCCACACTGACAATCATTTGCAATACGAAATTCGTTCCCATCCTTACAAAGACGCTGCATGATATTTTTGCATTAATTTTTACACTTCACATCAAAAAAGAGATTTTGACCATCGCAAATAGACAAAAAGACACTTGAAAAATATGTGGGTCATTCCAAGGCAGTTCAGGCAGGCATTGGCACTGACCTCTCGGATTTTAATGAAATTTGGTATATACAGTTGCCCTAGGGAGTTTGTAATGAATGCCAAATATTTTTTTTTTCATTTTTATGGAAGTTACGGACATTTAAAATTTTCGAAATTTGAGTGGGGGCCTTATCTGTGAAGTACTGTAACTTCGGTTGTATTTTACTTAGAAAGAGGTGACATATGAAAGTTCTTTAACTCTAGATTCTGTATGAAATTTTTAAAATTGTATTACGCATGCGCAAATATTTGAATTTAATAAAAATATTTTATTTATGCAAATTTCTCAAATGGTGGGTATTTTTTTTTCGTTAAAAAATTATTAATATCTTACACATATTTTCATAAAAACAATATAAAAGATTCAAAACTGTGTTTTGCTCCGTTTTGAAGATATTAATTTTTAAAGCTCGTGCTTCAGTTCTTCAGATGGACAAGGTATCCTAAGAAATATAAATTTTATGGTAACATCCGATTGTCTTAAACATTCTACAGCTGTTTTTTTATTTCTTTCAATGTGAACTCATTAAGTTTTATACGAAAATTCAATAAATGTACAGAAGATACTACGGTTGACCGAAAAGTAATGCCTCCATAGCTGTAACTTTTATATTTGTTAACCTATTCTCAAAATTCTTTTTGTATCTGATTCTTACATTTGTCCTCTATGTCCTTTTTCTTTTTTCTATCTGATACTTATATTTGTCCTATATTCACTTTTCGACTTATCCCCATCCCTTTCCACGCATTGACTACTCGGGTGAACCCGTCGGAGAGGTAGTCTGGGGTTGTTGTCGACACCAGGATTGAATGGCAGCTTTGGACCATCTTCTGCAGCACGATAACGCTCGCTCGCAAACAATTTATCTCACTAGGGGTGTTGCAGCGCTTACAGTTCAAAGATGAAAGATCTTGCACCTTGCGACTTTCACCACCTCCCAAAGAAGAAACAGCAACTTATGGGACATTTAATCCCTGATGACGAAATCAAAGAGCAGTTGCACGTTGTGAAACACTCTGCTCAATATGGCTGGTGAGATTTGCTGAACTTCAGTTGTGATTTCCTCCTTCAGCTCAGGCGAAGTGTGCGGATTGTTTGCACTTTACCTTTCAAGGCACCCCAAAGGTAAAAAATCGAGAGTGTGTGGTCCGGCGCGCGTGCAGGCCAGATGCCACCGAGATGATTCGATCAGCAAAGACGTCCTGTAGAAAGTGCATGCACTACTGCACACTAACTTTTGAATCACCCTGTATAATGAAGCCTGTATCAACTTCAGCTGCCTCTGCAATTCATCTCATCCTTTAGGGTAACTTAGAAGTGACTGACTCTGAGGAAGTGTAAAGTAAATATATTTTCTTTATTACTAACAATTCGATATCATAATCGTAACGTAACTTTACTAAGTGAAGGTGGGAATTAAAATAAGGTAGCAAAGGTGGCAAATGAAAGTTCAATTTTTAATTGTAGTTTAACTAAAGCAATTATATTACAAATCAAAGACCTTTAAACCCCTCCTTAGGGGTGCTTCAAAAAAATGAAATACAATTCGAAGTACATAAAAGGTAATATTTCAATTAGCAGAATTAATAAAATAGTAATTGAATTAAGCGCGTTAACGCTATACAAGTATTAACGATTAATTAGTTACAGTTTAATATTCGAACAACAGTCGATATTCACAATCACATTGCAACGGCGAACCCGTCGCGTAATCCTTTTGGCAGGAGGATTACGGGAACCCAAAGGAAATAGTCGTCTTTCAGGAGAAGCGACGCTGGTCGAATACCTGAAGGGATATATCAGCATTAAACAAGCGTTAATTATGTTCAAAATCTTTAAGCCATACTTATAACTAACGCCTGCTCTTACGCAATTTAACATTACAAGCGAGATATGCTTACTAGGAAAATGCGCTACGCTCTTCTCACCGGTGATAGGCGCGCTTACGCTACTATTTCTTTCCAAGGGATATTTGGACTGCACCAAATTCGAAATGTGGAGAAGACCAGAACTCCTATCCGTTATGCCTTCGTCATTCGCGCTGACGAGCAACCTATCTTCATTCAATGGAAATGGCTGTGGACCACCTTCCGACGCCTTCACGCTCGTTTCCAACGTCTCGTTTCCATCCAATGCCGAATCATCTGCAAACTTAGGAAGAAGCGCTTCTATACGTTGCTCCGCATTCCTGTTGGACCTACAGCTGTTGTCGCGGGCCGCTTTGCGTGCCGTCAGCTGCTCTTCCCCTTGTGGTTCTCGGGAGGGACACGCTTCTCGTTTCCCGCGAAACACGCGGCAGCGAGGTTTACTCGCGGCTTCACTACCACGATAAGTATTAAAAAGCTTAACCG
The DNA here is from genome assembly GCA_023313115.1 of Rhysida immarginata. Taxonomy (NCBI): domain Eukaryota; kingdom Metazoa; phylum Arthropoda; class Chilopoda; order Scolopendromorpha; family Scolopendridae; genus Rhysida; species Rhysida immarginata. Next base: position 1,111,300 of record JAHWFO010107143.1, on the reverse strand, counting down.
GCCAGCTCGAGGGAGATCAGACAGTTTTGCTTGACCTTCCGGCGATGATGACACACGCTTTGCCCAACGACTCACCGTGCTTTTGTCCACTGCCAGATCACCGTAGACATTCTGCAAGCGCCTATGAATATCTGAGATGCCATGGTTTTCCACCAAAAGAAACTCAATCACTGCCCGTTGTTTGGAGCGCACCTCCATTGCAGACGCCAATTTAACAGCTGACTATAGCGCTGTCACACATCTGACGTCAATGAAACTTTACGAGACGAAGCGGAAATGTTTGAAAATGTTCCAAAAGAAATGTCCAGTTTTTCCAACCAAAATTGGCCGAGAAAAAAAATGTGTTGCATTACTTATTGAACTCCCCTCGTATATTTTCTTACTAAATTATCTTCTTATTTAACAGGTGCTCAATACTTTTCTGACTTCTGAAAAAAAAAACTGAAGTTCTAAGAAACATTTTTCCTATTGATATTGTAATGCTACTACTGATTTTATTTTTTCGTGTAATTATAATTAATAATACTATTTATATAAATAATACAACGTAAATAAATGAATTGTCCCAAGGTTGCACGCTTTCTCTAAACTGTACGAGTAGTCATGTCCCTACTACCTGAATCCCGCTGTTTGGAGCTCAAGCTTTAAAAATCAATCTCTTCAAAACGGAGCAAAACACATTTTTCAATTTTTTGTATTGTTTTTATGAAAGTTTGTGTAAGATATTAATAATTTTTAACGAAAAAAAAATACCCACCATTTGAGAAATTTGCATAAATAAAATATTTTTATTAAATTCAAATATTTGCGCATGCGTAATACAATTTTAAAAATTTCATATAGAATCTAGAGTTAAAGAGCTTTCATATGTCACTTCTTTCTATGTAAATTACAACCGAAGTTACAGTACTTCATAGATAAGGCCCCCACTCAAATTTCGAAAATTTTAAATGTCCGTAACTTCCATAAAAATGAAAAAAAATAATAATATTTGGCATTCATTACTAACTCTCTAGGGCAGTTGTACTGTATATACCAAATTTCATTAAAATCTGAGAGGTCAATGTCAAAACTATAAAATTTCTGCCTGAATTGACGTGGAATGACCCATATGCTTTTATCATTTAATAAAGCCTTCGCCATAAACTCCAATCTGAGTTTTACTTTCAAATCAAGAATGTTTACCAAACCCATACCACCATATCTCCTTTCACGGAGATAAAAACATCTTCCAGCCTATCTTTTCTTTCCGTTAACCCACCGCATTATAGCTCCCAACAAACTGTTAACTAGAGCCTTTGTAGGAGTCATTAATGTTGACACTCTCTCCATAATCGTCACCTTTCATACAACGGGGCTAACTTAGTGGTTAACAAATCAAAATTTCCCCCAGCTGTATAAAGTTATTCTTTTCGTCTTGTGCATTCCTATAAAAGATTACACCTAGAATCTTTATCTAGATACCACCTTAAAACCAAATTTTAAACATAAGATTTCATCATTTATAACGGAATAGTTGATAATTCCAGACACTCATCAATTTTATGTAGTAGAGCCGATATTTCGCTTTCCTGTGCGACAAACAGGGTAATATCATCCGCAAATGCCACATGTGTCGGTAAGTTTGTAAACACCCCCTGTCTGCTTCTACTAAGTTCCTTAGTAATCGCCACCAAAAACGGGTCTACACTAATGACATAAAGTAAAGCCGACAGCGCATCGCCCTGTCTAATGCCACTCTCCATTTTAATTATACCTGATCTCCACTCTTTAATACATAACTGACATTTTTGATTGCCAAGTATGATCCTAATACATTTAAGCAAGCCCTTTGTTATATCAAATTTCTTCAAGACTATAATCAGTTACGTATGTCTGACTCTATCAAATGCCTTTGAGATGCCGATTGACAACGACATTCCTTTAAATCTTTTTAAGATATGATTCATTTCTCTAATGCAATACAAATTTTCTTGAACGTGTCTTTGTTTTTACGGCGCACGATTGCTAGGGGGATATACGATTTCCAATTTTCCTAGATAGTCTCTCTGTCAAAACTCTTCTCAATATCTTATAATCAAAATTAAGGAGCGCGATCGGTCTATAGTCACCAATCCTTTCTGCGTTCTGCACCTTACGTCATCAAATCATCCATACATTCAGATTCAAAAATAAAATTGAGTATATGACAAAGTAATGCCTGTACTTCCTTTATTTGGTACAGCTCTGCCCCGATACCATCGTTTCCTGGGGCTGAATTCTTGTTTAATTTTTTAACAGCATCCTGAATTCCTCTAACGTAATGTCTGAATTATCTTCATCACGTGTAATTCAGTCATTTGTATAATTGTCAATAAAACTAGATTTACATGCTTGCATATGCGTTTTCTCTTCAAAGAGTTGTTTATAATAGTTTTCAAATTCCCTATAAACTTGTTGTTTAAACAATAGCTCACCATTGTTGTTCTTAATATAACAAATATCTTTGTTCACGTAGCTATCTACTATATCGAGGCTAAATCTTTGTTGTATTTCTCGTTAGCCTCGCTACTATATAAAACTGAGATGTGAGCAGAGACAAATGAAAGAAAGACTGGCAGTCCCGTATTCATTTCGCTGAGCGCTACTGGTGCCAGCGGAAGTGCAGCATTCCTAAGGCGGCATATATTCTCAATGTAATTTCAGCTGTTTTTGTAGATGATTTCTGGAAGTATTAGTAAGCATAACCTTTTTTCTGATTTTTTTACAAAAACTTTATTGCATTAACTAACGATAACGTATACTTTTAATGACTCCAAATAGCTGATTCATTGCTTAACGAATTGTTAAAAGCCAACTATTTTAAAATTTTAAATTAAAAGAAAAGGAAGAAATAATTCTCAGTTCAATAAAATAATCAATTTATTAATTCACATATTGTAATAAGCAATTGTTTGTGATCGTTTCACATCGGCCTCGGTAGCTCAGTGGTTGCTTGGTCGCCCCTGATGCCCGAGGACGCGGGTTCGACTCCGGCCGAGGACGACGAGGTTTTTTTCAGGGAGAAAATCCTGAGATCACGCACTTCCTTCGGAAGGGAAGTAAAGATGTTGGTCCCGTGTAGTCGTTTGCCAGCTGCACGTTAAAGAACCCTTGCGAGGCAAAATTTGCCGCCCCTATAACCCTGTCCTGAAATGACCATAAAAGTTGAAAAGGACGTTAATATCAAACAAACCAAACCGATCGATTCACATGCATTGCCTCGGGCGGTCAGCTGTTTCTTGCCAATCCCAACATGGCGGCGCGAAGGCACCACTAGAGGGGAGGTCACTGCCAGTCTCTTTCTGTCATTTGTCTCTGGATGTGAGTCTGTGGCTGGCATTCGGCTTTCTGATTGGCCTAAGATTTGAAACAATTGACAATTGTTTGCCAGGCAACAATCATTATATTTAGGGCATTGTTATTCATATTTCTACCAAAAATTGTGACGGCATTATTTGCTTTGTTTAATGAAGACTTTTGCGATTGTTCCGTGAAACAGCATCAACAATAATGCAAGTCTCTGACAATACAATGTATCTTTTATTTTCTACAGAGTCCGTCAAAAATATCTATACGCACTTTACTAGATATCATCTATAATTTTTTCCGTAACAGCAAAATCGAAAGCTTATACCTCAGTATTATTACATGTATTGAATGAAGACGATCCCGATAAAAGACCTTGCCACAATTGCCACCTAGACATACGAGATTACTAATAAGAATTTGGTAGGAAATGGATAGGAGCAACTATTCGCCGTATTCAAAATTATCTCAAAAATATATTGAACAGCTGTCATAATACGAAGTTAGTGTTACAACTTTTATATAGTTTTTTCTTTTGCTGAAGTGTGTATATATTTTTTGGCGGACTCTGTATACAGGATGTTCTCGAATAACATGTGCTAACTTGGGAGGGGGGGGGGTGATAGTGGGATCGATTCAGTGTCCTCTTTCATTTTTTTTCTCTGGGGCATTGTTTTTGAGATAAAAACAGTTGAAATCCTACCTGCAGGAAACAGTTGTTTATATTCTGTGGGGACACTTAAAGACATTGGTATACGAGACACCTGTGGGATCCGATGAAGAGCTGGTAACCAGAATCGCCGTAGCTGCTGACCAGATTCGCGAAGAATCAGGAACATTTGAACGTGTACGAGGGATGCACCTGGTTGGCAACGATGGATAGGTATGCAGAGGTATTGGCGGTTCCTTTCAGAGGAATTAATGGACTCAAAACATGCGCCATTGGTTATCTTAGAAATTTCCTATCTTTTCCAAAGTTCAGTCCATGCGGTGACGTTCTAAAGCATGCATTCATGCCAGAGGGAGTCAATTAGAACACTTATTATAAAACATTTGCATGTTTCATAAAAAACAATTTACATTATTGGACTGTATGCAATGTGTTTTTGTTCTTTTTATTACATGATTGACCATGATCTTGACGTGTTCCAGAAGCAGGGATTGAGTGGCATATTACGTCTACGGGACGTCCAACATTTTTTATCTCAAAAATAAAGCCCCAGAGAAAAAAAAGAAAGAGGAAAATGTTGCTTAGATTTGATACCGCTATCAGGCCCCCCCCCCCCAAATTTGTACACGTTATTCGAGAACACCCTGTATACATAAATATGAAAAAAACTATATTTTTCTCCGGGTACTTCAGCTAGTCTTTTATATACGAAGGGCGATTGATAAATAAGGTCTCCATGGCTGTAACTTTTTTATTTGTTAACCGATTTTCAAAATTCTTTTTGTATCTTATACTCACATTTGTCCTCTATGTAATGCACTATTCACTTTTCGACATAGTCCCGATCCCTTTCCACGCATTGCGCCAACGCGTGATTAGTTGGGTGAACCCGTCGGAGAGGAATTCCGGAGTTGTCGACACCAGGATTGAATGGCAGCTTTGGACCCTCTTCTGGAGTACGATAACGTCTGCCCGCACACGAGTCACCACACACCAGAGGCGTTGCAGCACCTACAGTTCAAAGAAGAAAAATTGCAGTTCAAAAATGAAAGACTTTGCACATTGCGACTTTCACCAATTCCCAAAGAAGAAAGAGCCTCTTAAGGGACATGAGTTGGTTCTGACGGCGAGTTAAACGCTGCTATTCAATCCTGGTGTCGACAACAACTCCGGAATTCCTCTCCAACGGGTTTGCCCAACTGGTCACGCGTTAGTACAATGCGTGGAAAGGGATGGGGACTATGTCGAAAAGTGAATAGTGCATTACATAGAGGACAAATGTGAGTATAAGATACAAGAAGAATTTTGAAAATCGGTTAACAAATAAAAGAGTTACAGCCATGGAGACCTTATTTATCAATCGCCCCTCGAATTTTTATGTGGGTGGCGTGTATATTCGTCAGACCCATCCTCCTGCCATAATAATCATCAACTATATTTAGTTGTTTCATCTTACTCTCAATCCTAAAAGCCTTTACCAAATTACTACACTGACATATGAACATATTACATAACCATAGGAGATTATCATTTCTATATAAATTATTTAAATATCTACTTGCTAATTTCTTAATGCTGTCAAGGCAATCACGTCATTAGTTTCCATGCAGGAAATTGCACCCTTCCTAATCTCCCTTTGAGGCGTTTTTTTTAAAGCAATTTCTATCCTAAGAAATTTATGGTCCGCTTTAATAACACTATCATCTATATTTATTTCCTCTACTTTACTTAATATATTATATCCCTTATATATGCGATCCAATCTCCCCCTTAATTCGTTTCTTTGCCAAGTCTAATTTATAATACCACCTTATTTATTCATAAGACCATTAAGTGTTTTACTAACTTTTCTCATTCAACATTTCGTTGCCTATCTAAGAGCGGTTGTAATGTGCAATTCCCATCTCCGAACATAATAATATCCTCCAGTCCTACTTCTCCCAAATCTTGATCTAACCTTTGCATAAGATCTAACGCCATCTCATCATTCTGTGGCATTAAAACACTCTTTTGAATAGCACCTTTAATGATAAACAGTATCCAATCATTATTTTCTTCATTTCTAATATTTTCACCTTAGTTTTATTTAAGAGTGTCAACAATCCATTAAATTTGTGTGCTGCACTACTAAAATTAATATGGTAATTATCTTCCAAATTTCTTAGCCATTCTAGTATACTTCTATTGATGAACCCAGTTTCTTTTATGCAAATGCCAAAATGCCTATTTTTCTTTATTTCATCATAAAAAATTCTTAAATATTGTAGGTATTTTAACCCCTCACATTCGAAGTAATGAAGGAAGAAGAAGCCATTATTGATAAAGTAAAAAATTAATACCATTACCCATGCTTCTAATATCAAGTTAAAACATAATAGACAAATCAAATATTATCAGATCAAAAGCCTCATAGAGACTAAATACTACCTATATCCTTTTTGTTCTTTGTATCCAATTTTCTGTTGATCTCTTTATCTTATCCCTATGAAGCTAGCAATAGAGAGATCCACGTGAGTGAACACATGGTTTTCGAGTTCGGCTCTGAAGAAGAATTTCTTATGGCAATGGCTGCAGTCGTACGGCCATGAGTTGAGACCATTAGTTGAGAGCATATACTGCTGGATTAGGTTCGCAGAAACGATTTCTTCGTTTGCAGAAGAAACGTTAATTTAATAAGGAAAGCTTTCAAAAGCTCTCTAACATTGAAGAATATAGAGTCATTCATTTCATTCTACGGCGCGAGAGGGAAAAAAAACAATGTTTTTTCTTTTTCTGCATTTGTTAATCCTCTTCTCAGAAATGTGCCGTCTTCTGTCTTCAAATATATCCTTTACCGCTGTTACTCCTAACACAAATATCACAGGAATCATGGCAATTTTTTTATCAAATGCACCTACTGGATTCAGATATAGAGGACCTGCTTCTCATGTAAGTAGTCACATATTAAATTCATTTTTCTTAGTGCTTAATCACTTCGGCTATATCCCATTTTTCTTTTCTTTGCCTCTCTTATCATCATCAATAAATCATCTTCTAGTTTCTTTTTCCTTTTCTCATCCATAATATGTTCTTTTGAAGTCACCCTTCTCAGAGGTAATTTAGAAATACGCTCTTCTAAAGATGTATCAAGTTCTTGCACACTTGAATCCCAACTACTATTACTATTTTTTAGGGTTCCTTACGTCCGAATGAAAAGCGAAACCCTTATAGGATCAGTTGTGTGACTGTCTGTCCATCTGTCACAGCAAATTTACTCCGAATCTACTGGACCGATTAAGTTGAAATTTGGTACACATATGAATTTCTGTGATCCAAACACGGACGTGTAACGTAAATAAATATTAGAAATTAGGGGGCAAATTAGGAAATTTTAAAGAAGAGTTTTGCAAACTGTACCGTGTGACATATCAAATGAAAGGGCTTCTATGAGGGTCTCAAATATATTTTTTTTATAATTTTAAAATAAATAGTTTTAATGTTATTTAAGAAATAAGATGAAATTGACCCCCCCCCCCCTTATCTCCGAAACTACTGAGCCTAAAATTTCGAAGAAAATACAAAAAATAGTTCTTTACTTACAGATTACAGGAAAACCTATAAGAAGTCTTTGGTCTTAAAATAACATGGTTAATCTCTCAATATTGTGCTATTGTAACGCCCCGTTTTTCCGGCAACGTACAGTACAATAAATAAAATTTATCTCACCCCCTTATTAGTTATTACCCTGAACAGTAATTAACAAAGCTCTATAAGAGTAGATTTAAACGCTATATGTATATATTCTTATCTACAGGATATCAAATAACTCCATGTACCACGCCTTTGAGATACAAAACAATGCTTTATTCCTCTTATGATGCTGCTTTCTCTAAATACAAGCTCATACATTTGGGTTCTCTTTTCAGACAGGTAAAACTCTCAACATTCAGTTCTAACTTCTGTTATTGTTCTTTTTGGCATAAAACTTTATGAGCTTCACAACACAGCGGGGATTAAACGCATAAAATACTTAAGATAAAACATATTACCTTGTCTTCAAGTAGGCTCTAGTATCTTTTATACAGGTATAAAGGCAGTCGCATATGTCTTTTTTTGCAGAGTTTCGCTCGAAAACAAAGAAAAAATATTTATATTAGAATATTGCTTAATTCAGACATTTATGACTCTAAGCAAACTAAACATTAATTATATATCCAAAATTCGTTAGGTTTGGTCATCTAATAGTTCAATCTGTAATCAATTCTATATGCAACCCCCTTTTTTTTGGTTTAAGAAATGTTTCCATGCCGATTAGTTTTTCACAGTTTTCGACTATGCCTCGGTTAAGGTATTAATAGTTGTCATTTACAAAGCTGCAGTCAAGGTAAGTCGACGGGGAGGCACAGGTAAGTCAGAGGGAGGGAGGGGATTTTCTTTTTAGGTTATGGTTAGTATTAGTATAGGTTAGGACCGCCGAAATTACCTACTCCCTTGCTTGAGTATGTCTTCGCCTTCGGAAAAACTTTGGTCTTGCTTCGTAATTCCCATAGGACGAGGTCTCCGCCATGTTTTGAGTAGCATCTCTGCGCTCTAGTGTCGGCTTGGTTTCCAGCCCTTCCGAATTCCTTGCGCTGTTGATGTGGACCGTTTTCTAGCTACCTAATACAAAACCCAAAAACACTTGGCAGTCTATCTTTAACACAAAATTCATGGCCATGAGTGATTTCTACCTTACCAGATTTTTGGTACTAGTTCGATAATTATAATATGTTATCCTCTCGTTCAGATTTCAGATTCCAACGTTGTATTACTGACGTGTTCGCGGAATTTAAATGGATACATTTAAAAGCTTCCGTCTGTACATGAATGATCTGTGGCCTTGCCATTTCGTTTTTATCGTGTCCTTAATACACTCAAAGATGATCTGGACTATCCGCACAGTTCCATGTTTATCGGATGCCATTCCCCGCATTGCATCTTAGCCAAAAAAACTAAGATATCTTCCAAAAAAACCAAAAGGGGATTCTCTCGACGTCTTCGAACGACCACATCATTTTTTCAAAAAAACAAAAAACAATCCTCTTCCTAGAGGTAAATTAAACTCAACAACGTCTGCATCGCATGAGCTCATTGTAACTTCCAACAATCCCTCGGACCCTTCTCTTGTTTCTTTTAAACAATACATTTCTATGTTAACAAGGATATCTCCGTTTTATAAGTCTTTTAAATGTCAATTTTCTTTTTTTTTATTTTTTAATCCTTTCACTTTAATTCACTCTGGATAAACATTTACGTAATTAATTTCCGCAGATAGTATAATATCGTTCCTCAACTGAAACACTCTGGGAACTCGGGGTTCTAACTATAATATTAAAAAAAAGCAGTCGTGGTAGATCATCGTCATGATCGTTTTTTATTTCGAAAGCTCAATTCAATAATAATAAAAAGAAACACACAACAAAATTACCGCGCGCGTTCAGCAATTTTGTGGGGTGTTACACTATCAGTCATTATCTTAGGCTATAACTGAAACTGTTTTGTTCGAAATAAAAATTAGAAATAAAAAAACCATAAATATAATGAATGTAAATACATTACGAATACAAGACAATATAAAACAAATGAGTTGTGTTTCAATAATCTTCTTCTTCTATACATATAGAGAAGGATGTTTGTTTGTTTGTTTTTTATACAAATCTACAAACAAACAAACAAACACAATCCCACAAACAAACATCCTTCTTTATATACAGGGTGTTTTTGAATTGAGTACAGATTTTTGGGAGATGATAGAAGAGGTCCTTAGAAGTATTTTTTGTCATATGAACATGGGGTCCCCGCAGCTCCGTTTACTTACAATACTGCATTGAGCAATCAAATGACACCGGGACGCAGTGTGCGTTGGTAGGCCTAGATTATTTTATTTTTAACAATTAACACAAGCAATCTACTGTATGACTTTTACAGTGATTGTTCGAAATGACCGCCATTTACATATGGACTAATCGTATTTTACAAAGGGGGTTGGATACCATGGAATCTCCTTGACGAAGTTTGTCCTAAGTCTTTTCAACAAACAAGCATGTGCACCTTGAAATTTCTTTGCAAACAATTACTTTAAAAGTTATTACACTAGATTGCTTGTGTTAATTGTTAAAAATAAAATAATCTAGGCCTACGAACGCACACTGCGCCCCGGTGTCATTTGATTGTTCACCGCAGTATTGTAAGTAAACGGAGCTGCGGGGACCCCATGTTTCTATGACAAAAAATACTTCTAAGGACCTCTTCTATCATCTCCCAAAAATTCTGTACTCAAATCAAAAACACCCTGTATATAAAGAAGGATGTTTTTTGTGGGTTTGTGTGTTTGTTTCTTTGTTTTTTTATACAAATCTACAGTTTTATTCCGATCTTGATAAAATTTCGCGTACATGACCTTCAAAGCATGAGGAAGGTCACTGTCTACCTCAGATTTTGAAAAAATAATAATTATTGATAAAAAATCGATATTCATGGTTATGGCAGGGCATATTAATGAGAAATATCTCATGACCAACAATGCAAGACAAAGTTTTTGCAACAATATGTATCAACAATGGTGTCAACACGCAATTCACCAATAACAATGAGCACAAAATGATGATGCAATGATAAAGCAATCCATTCCAAAAATTATAACAATTAACATAAAATGATGATGCAATATGGATAAGTTTCAATTTGTAACAATGCATAGAATTCCTGTTATTCAGGTTTTTCTTAGAAAAGAGAGTTCTTAGTACTTAACAATTTATTGAAAATCTTTAAAAATGATCAGTAACTGGAGATAATGGAGAGTTAGCAGACTATTGAGAAAGAGTGGAAAGACGACAGAGGAAGCACTCCTTTAGCTCCGTTCTGTATTGAGCAAATGGGATGCAAGTAAATAGAAGAATTGGCGACCGCTAGACTACACAAAGTGATGAATGGCCCAATTTTGCTTCAACACATCGAGAGAAGAGTGGAAATTGCAACAACATGAAGTGTACATCTGAAGTAAGAGTAACAAATTATTGGAGAGGTCCATCCATTGTGAGCCTTTAAATTTTTTTTTTTTCGAATTTTCATTAAGAATTTTTACTGTATTAATTTTGAGCATTTTCATGTGTTTATTTTTAAGATATTGCAAAATTTAATTTAATTTTTTTGAGATTGTTCTGTTTACCTACAAGTGTAATTATTCCGGGCAAAGTCGGGTCCCTATGCTAGTCTATATATATAAAGAAGGATGTTTGTTTGTTTGTGGGTTTGTTTGTTTGTTTTTTATACAAATCTACATTTTTATTCCGATCTTGATGAAATTTTGCATACCACCTCAGATTTCAGAAAAATAATAATTAACGATAAATAAATCTATATCCAGGGCTATGGCAGGGCTTATTAATGAGAAATATCTCATAACCAACAATGCAAGGAAAAGTTTGTGCAACAATAGGTATCAACAATGGTATCAACACGCAATGCACCAATACAAGGCAGGCATCAACAATATATATCTCATGGCCAACAGTGAATGGAAAATTTTGTGCAAGTGTAATTATCCCGGGCAACGCCGGGTAACTCTACTAGTTCTATAAATATAAAGAAGGATGTTTGTTTGTTTGTTTTTTATACAAATATACAGTTTTATTCCGATCTTGATAAAATTTCACATACATGACCTTCAAAGCATGCGGAAGGTCACTGTCTACCTCAGATTTCGAAAAAACAATAATTATTGATAAAAAATGGATGTTCATGGTTATGGCAGGGCATATTAATGAGAAATATCTCATGACCAGCAATGCAAGACAAAGTTTTTGCAACAATAATTATCAACAATGGTATCAACACGCAATTCACAAACACTCTGCACGGACCAACAATATTTATCTCATGACCAACAATGCAAATAAAAGTTTGTGCAACAATAGATATCAACAATGGTGTCTACACGCAATGCACCAACACTATGCAAGGATCAACAATATATGTCTCATGACCAACAATGCAAGGCAAAGTTTGTGCAATATAGAATTCAATGCATAGAATTCCTGTTATTATGCTTTTCTTAGAAAAGAGAATCCTTAGTACTTAACAATTTCTTGAAAATCTTTAAAAATGATCAGTAACTGGAGATAATGACTTAGCAGACTATTGATAAAGAGTGAAAGACGATAGAGGAAACACTCCTTTAGCTCCGTGCTGTATTGAGCAAATGTTAAGCAAATAAATATAAGAATCGGCGACCGCTAGACTACACAAAGTGATGAATGGCCAATTTTTGCTTCAAGACATCGAAAGAAGAAAGGAAATTGCAACAACATCAAGTGTACATCTAAAGTAAGATTACGTGAGTAAAAAATTATTTAGACTAGAAGGCATCCTTGAAGAGGTCCATCGATTTTGAGCCTTTAAAAATTTTTTTTTTCGGTAAATCATATCCCGGTATATCACCTAGAACGGTTTTGTTTTCAGTAAAGAGGTAAATTCCTGTCTTTGGGATTTTTTTTAGAATGGATAGTCCCTTCGCTCTATATTGTAGTGATATTGTGGTATTTTTAAGATATTGCAAAATATTTTATCAAAAAAAAAAGGATAGTCTTTTTGTGTTGTATTGATTGAGTTATTATTTAACCAATTTGGAGGTTTAATTTAGCTGTTTACCTACAAGCGTAATTATCCCGGGCAACGCCGGGTCCTCTGCTAGTTCTATATACAACGTGTCCCAAAACTCAACGATAAGCTTGTACCTACGAATCAACCTCGTCATGATCATTCGGGAAAAAATAAGAAAAAAATTTTTTTAATTTTATTTTAAATATTAATTGACTTTTTATGAAAACAATAATATCTATAATTTTGTGGAATATCTATAATTTTGTGGTCACAGTAGAATAAATAAGGTACAAGGGGGGTCAAATTTCAAAGTTTTCATAAAAAGTCAATTAATATTTAAAATAAAATAAAAAAATTTTTTTTCTTATTTTTTCCCGAATGATCATGACGAGGTTGATTCGTAGGTACAAGCTTATCGTTGAGTTTTGGGACACGTTGTATATAAAGGATGTTTGTGGGTTTGTTCGTTTCTTATACAAATCCAGTTTTATTCCGATCTTGATGAAATTTTGCATACTTGAACTTCAAAGCATGAGGAAGGTCACTGTCTTCCTCAGATTTCGAAAAAAATAATAATTATTGATAAAAAATAGATATTCATGGTTATGGCAAGGCATATTAATGAGAAATATATCATGACCAACAATGCAAGGCAAAGTTTGTGCAACAATGTTTATCAACGACTAGAAGAGGTATCCGGTGTTGCCCGGGATAATTACACTTGTAGGTAACCAGAGCAATTTCAGAATATTAAATTATAACCCCCAATTGATTTGGATTAACTCAATCAATACAACACAGAGCAAAGGGACTATCCAATTGGAATGGATGCTTCAGTTACTCTTCTTAGGCATGGTGGACTTTCACTTGTTCTAACTACAGATTTTTTTTATCCTTTAGTAGATGATCCTTATATAATGGGAAGGATAGCCTGTGCTAATGTTCTGAGTGATTTATTTGCCATGGGTGTTACGGAGTGTGATAATATGCTAATGCTTCTCAGCGTTAGCAATAAAATGACGGATAAGGAGAGAGACACCGTTATTCCTTTAATCATGAGACGATTTAAGGATTGTGCCATAGAAGCAAAATCTACTTCTTCCTCTTCTGCGATCCTCTGCCGTCCTCGGCAACCGAGCTTATATGTCAACAACATCGTTATAACAAGCTAATTGCTTTTCTTTCCCTAGTTTTCATTGTTGCCTTAGTCCATTGTTTTATCTATCCGATCGACGGAGGGACAATCTGTGACTGACGTCATCGGACAGTCGTTAAAAGATGTAAACGGTAGATTGGACAAAACTCAAATTTAACAAAAATCTTGCGAGTGAGGGGAAGTAAGAGAAGGAGACTGTTTACACCGAACGGGTGTTACAACATATCATTGACAATTACATATTTCCGAGAGAATTATTTTAATCATACCGTACTTTTCCTCCTGACTGGACACTTATTCATATTTATTTTATTAAAAGTATAGACTTATATGTTTTCGAACATATTATGTTTATACACAAACAATTCAAAATTAAAGCAAACATTACCAGCTTACATCAAAGGAAATTAAAAGCATACCTGAATATAGAAAGTATTCAGTTGTGAAGGCTATCTGAAAAATTTCGATTCAAACATTAATTCAGGCCATTAATCAGTACATATTGCTCATCATACTTACTTATTTTCAGGTTAAAGTCCACGAAAAAGCCGATGAAATATTGAGAAACTGAATAAAAGATTAGCAGTTGTGTGATGGGTGCGTTTAGATGGAGGCAGACTTCTTGGAATCCATGGTCACATGATAGTCACATGATGGTCAGGAACAACATCAAATTCACCAACCTTGTTCTGGAAAATTAGTTGGCGAACTAAGTTTCTGAGCTATTGGATTCTCAGTTCGCGAACTGAGTTGTGTTCACACTGAAAGCCGGATGTACATCAACTTCCTCGGATGTACATCCACATGTGCAGTGTAAACGGGTCTTACTTCGCTAACTAAGTTTCTAAGCTGTTGGGTTCTCAGTTCGCGAACTGATTTGTGTCACACTGAAAGACGGATATACATCAACTACTTCGGATGTACTATGTCCGACAATGAAATTTAGCCAGGGGAATGATCAAGCTTCACTGTAAAGCGCATTTTACGTTAGCTTTTCCTATCTCACAGTAAAAATGAATGAACACGCATCTAAAAGCTTCAGTAAGTTGAGTCTGTTCGCTTACTACAGCTTTCAGGACGAGAAGCAGTAAATAGAATTTAAGAAACATGTTGAACGAAGTAGTAATCTTTTTACTATTTAAAAAGCATAGCCATTAAAAAACGATGTTGGCTGTCCTGACTTAAACCAAACGTCTGTCGTCCATCTTTCCGTATGAAATAAAAGTAAAATAGGAAACAAGAATGATTTTACCGCCAAAGCGGATAAAGGGAGCACATTTTCGTGTTTTAGCATCGTTCATGGATATATAGAATTAACCAACATTTTAAAACGCTTAAGAGTAAATAAATAAATATGAAAACTAAATTGTAAGTTACTATTTAAATAGGCTAATGTATAGAAAGAATTTAAAAGAATAAACTTGAAGAATGAAAGGTAAATGGAGAGTGAAGTTATTTCTCATACATTAAAAAAAAAAATAAAAGTTCTTTAATTTGTAAGAATTCCCATATAATGTTAAACGAAGTGAGCCTCAATTGCTGAAGCGTTATGTGTAAGCATCTGTTATTTTTTCATATTAAATTACTAAAGTGTTTCTACGTTATCATCTACTATTGAAGCAAGCGATTAACTACTATTAATTAGCAATATGTATAGCAGTAATGAGTTTTAGATACTATTAAGCCTAACAGCATTATGCTCATGATACAAATAAGCTATGGATAACAATAGATCTAATAACCCGTAAGGAGTTGGTTGATACATTACACGCCATAGTTTAGCATTGAAAGTTCTAACAATACTATATTGTACAATTAGGGCACGTGCTACAAAACCAATTCCCAATATTATTTTCTCGTTGTATTCACTCATGACACGTTGTTAGAGTTGTTTGATATATTACATGCCATATTTTAGCATTGAAAGTTCCAATAATACCGTATGGTATCATATGCCACCATTAGGGCACGTGCTACTAAACCAATACCATTATCATTATTTACTCGTTATATTCACTCATGGCACGTTGTTACGAGTTGTTTGATATATTAAATGCCATATAATAAAAGAAATAAAAGACTCTTTAACCACAACAACTTTTAAAAAAGAAAAATACAACCTTATCCTGTAAGCGCTTTTCGAGGGCGAAGCTCTCATCATTCAGCAGGTAGAATAGGGAGT
The DNA here is from genome assembly GCA_023313115.1 of Rhysida immarginata. Classification (NCBI taxonomy): domain Eukaryota; kingdom Metazoa; phylum Arthropoda; class Chilopoda; order Scolopendromorpha; family Scolopendridae; genus Rhysida; species Rhysida immarginata. The sequence goes on along the minus strand of JAHWFO010107143.1, from coordinate 1,095,346 downwards.
TACACACCAGATTATAGTGAGTGTGATAGAAAAATAAATGGTTTTTATAATTAGAAACGACCAGTTATAGAAATAGCACTCAAAAGACAGACAAAGAACAAGTTCATTGATTGGTTATGGTCGTCCACCACTGAATCAGTCGGGAGTTAAGTAAATCACTGCTGTTGGTAGAATGGATCCCCATACTCTCAAAGGCGTCTAGGAATCGTTTATTGTCTATTGATTTCAAAAGTTTAAGCTTTTGGATGGAGACGTCGTGCTCTGCCTGCAGGGAGTGTTTAGCAACGGCGGATAGGTCACTTCTTCCGGAATTTCGGTGGTTCAGGTGTTCCTTATAGCGGGTCAAGATGTTGCGGGAAGTTTGCCCTTTGTAGGTCTTCGCACACTGTGGACACTTGATTTCGTAAATTCCCGCCTTGTCGAGTGGGGAGATCTTATCCTTTGGATTGCAAAGTAAGAGTTTTGCTTGGTTCTGGTTGCTATAAGAGAGAAAAAGGTTATATGCTCTAAAGACGGAGCTAAGACCTTTGTTAAGTTGACCACTGTAGGGTAATGAGATAGTGGTGAAATTCCTTTTGGCTTTCTGAAGGGTAGTAATATCCTTGATGAATTTAATAAATTTTCTCTTCTTCAAGATTTTAGTTACGGTTCCGTGGGCGTAACCATTTCTGGTGGCGATTCTTTTAATTAAGGAAATCTTCTTAAACGCAGTGCTATCTAAGGGAAGATTTAAAGTGCGATCGATCATGGACGTAAAATTGGATAGCTTCTGATTCCAAGGGTGACTGGAATCAGAAGGGGTAAAATTTATACGATTGGAGGGTTTGCGGTATACTTCAAAGGACAAAGAGATTATTATTTCTTATTACCAAAATATCCAGAAAAGGTAGTTTACCGTCGACTTCCTTCTCATACGTGAACTGAATAGTGGGGAAGAAGTTATTTATATGTTCCACAAACCTGTCAATATCGCAAAAACTAGTATCAAAAATGGCGAAGACGTCGTCCACGTCGCGGAACCATACCTCGGGAAAATAGACCATAACCAATCACTGAATTTGTTCTTTGTCTGTCTTTTGAGTGCTATTTCTATAATTGGTCGTTTCTCATTATAAATACCATTTATTTTTCTATCACACTCAGTATCATCTTGTGTGTTACTCCCTATTCTACCTGCTGAATGATGAGAGCTTCGCCCTCGAAAAGCGCTTACAGGATAAGGATGTATTTTTCTTTTTTAAAAGTTGTTGTGGTTAAAGGGTCTTTTATTTCTTTTATTGTATTGAACATATCCACATGTCTTCTCCCCTTATATATTTTTTCTGGTTTTCTGCAATTGTTGTTTGTTTTACCGGAATTAATAATTTTTTCATTTATGGCTACTCAAGCTCCTTATAGTAAGAGTGATTTGAATCGATTTTTTAAGTTAAGTTATAGAATTAAGGCACTCAAAGCAGATATTTGTTTTCTAAATTGTTGTAAAGCCAAGAAAGTTTTTCCCAATTTCATTAATAGTATCTCCGTCATAAATACCAAGCCATTTAGGGACTATCCTCCCTTTAGTTAAAACTTAAAGATTAAATATGGAAATAGGTTTCCTCAACTACAAGCTAACGTTTAACCATGCTCAAGCTTATTCTCTTCATCTTAAACTTAGCAATCTCATGAATAAGAAAAAAATGGGACAAGTTCTTATATAACATGAATCTAGTCAATCAACGTAAATTAGAAGTAAAAAGTAGAAAATTATCGTTAAGTTCAGTCTCCCACCGTAATCGGTCACGAACATCGAACAAGAACTCAACTCCTCCAACAAATTAGAAGCTAAGCTTCCATCGTGTTGCCCACTCAACAATGGCAAGTACTCGATAATCTAGCATACGCTGCCCCTGCTGACTGGATAAATTTCATTGTCGGATATAGTACATCCAATTGTGCAGTGTAAACGGGGTTTTAGAATTGAGAGTTCTTAGTACTTAACAATTTCTTGAAATCTTTAAAACTGATCAGTAACTGGAGATAATGGAGAGTTAGCAGACTATTGAGAAAGAGTGGAAAGACGACAAAGGAAGCACTCTATTAGCTCCGTGCTGTATTGAGCAAATGGTAAGCAAGTAAACAGAAGAACCGCTAGAATACACAAAGTGATGAATGGCCAAGAATTGCTTCAAGACCTCGAGAGAAGAGTGGGAATTGCAACAACATCAAGTGTACATCTAAAGTAAGATTACGTGAGTAAGAAATTATTTAGGATAGCGGTTGCATCCTTGGAGAGGTCCATCCATTGTGATCCTTTGAAAAAATTTTTTTCGAATTTTCATTAAGATTTTTTACTCTATTAATTCGAAGCGTTTTCATATGTTTATTTTTAAGATCTTGCAAAATTTAATCAAAAATTATTAATAATGAGCATAAAATGACGATGCATTGACAGGCCATAAATAAGGCAGCGTCTATTGAGGAGGAAAAGAAATCACACGTGTCTCCCTTGAACTCCTTATCAAACATCCAGATGACTAGCAAAACATTATGTGCCTGGAAAGAAAAGAGAAAGAACGAGTATTGGTCAGAGAAACACTGCAGCTAAAATAGAAAAATCTATACGGGCATTGGAAACATCTGAACAACGGGAGTTTCGAATACAGCAAGAGGGTATGTCAAGAGCAAGAAAAACTTGGGTCTAAAGTATCCAGTGATGTTCCCCGGTGGTGAAGATGGTTATCAAGAGGAAAATAAAGTCCCGGTATATCACCTAGAATTCCTGTTTTTTGTATTTTTCTTAGAATGGATAGCCCTTTCGCTCTGTTTTGTATTGATTGGGTTATTATTTAACTAATTTGGAGTTACAAATTAACTTCTGGAGATTGTTCTGTTTACCTGCAAGTATAATTATCCCGGGCAACGCCGGGTCCTCCGCTAGCCTATATATATAAAGAAGGATGTTTGTTTGTTTCTTATACAAATCTACAGTTTTATTCCGATCTTGATGAAGTTTTACATACTTGACCTTCAAACCATGAGGAAGGTCACTGTCTACTTCAGATTTCTAAAAAATAATAATTATTGATATAAAATCGATATTTATTATTATAGCAAGGCATATTAATGAGTTATATCTCATGACTAACAATGCAAGGCAAAGTTTGTGCAACAATAGTAGTTTGCTAGCGGGCCGAACCAATATAAAAAGGTAAGTTGAGTGTCATTGACAACAGTAGACGTGTTCTATTCTTCAAGTATGGGTAAACGGCGCAATTTAACAGCCTTCGAACGCGGGATGATTGTGGGTGCTCGGAGCTATGGAGCGAGTATCAGCGAAACAGCAGCATTCGTGGGGTGATCAAGAGCATCCGACTGGACGGTTAGCCGGAAGACGGAGTCTGAACTTTCGCGTTCTGGCTGCCCGCGGATGGTTGATGATTGGACAGAACGGAGACTGTCACGACAGTTAAAGGATAACAGAAGGGTAACTGTGCATCATATCAGGGGTCCTCCAGGACGGTCTCTGAATGTACTGTCCACCGCACACTCCATCGCATGGGATATGGAAGCCGAATCTGTCTGCAGCCAACAAGCGAAAACGACTCCAATTCGTTCAGGAGCACAAGGACTGGACTATCGAGCAGTGGCAACAAATCATGTGGAATGGCGAGTCACGATTCCAGTTACATCATGCAGACGGGCGCGTGAGAGTTTTTTTGTTTTTATTATAATAATCTTTTGACTTCACACACCACAATTCCGGATAATCACGATATGTAGCTATTAGCAGGATTGTGAAATCCCGATCACTAGAAGGGGAGCTTGGTGAGCTCGGTGGGTCAGCCATGTTCTCACTTCGCCGTCTCGCAAACAACTGAAGGAAAGCATAGACCCGGCATGCATGAATACAACCTTTCAGGTCTGTGCGGGCAGTGTTATGGTCTCGGGAATGTTTTCCTGGCATGCGTTGGGTCCGTTTATACGTATTGAACAACGTCTGGATTGCACAACATAACTCCGTATGGTCGCCGATCAAGTCCACCCTGTTATGTTAATGGCGTACCCCAATAGAGATGGCTACTTCCAGCAAGACAGTGCGCCATGCCACAGAGCTCGTATTGTGCAGTAGTGGTATCAGTGACCCCACAATCCCCAGATCTCACTCCAATTGAGCATTTGTGGGACGAAGTTGAACGAACCATCAGACGGCTGGATCCATCACCGACCAATCTAGTACAACTAGACAGTGCTATCTATCAGGCATGGTGTCAGATTCCTCCCACCACCTTCCAACATCTCGTGGAATCAATGCCACGAAGAATCATCGCAGTATTAAAGGCAAAAGGCGGCCCAACTAGATACTGACAGGGTGGTCATAATAATATGCTCACTCAGTGTATATCTCAAGACCAACAATGAATGACAAAGTTTGTTCAATATAGATAAGGTTGAATTTGTATCAATGCATAGAATTCCTGTTATTCAGGTTTTTCTTAGAAAAGAGAGTTCTTAGTACTTAATAATTTCTTGAAAATCTTTAAAAATGATAAGTAACCGGAGATAATGGAGAGTTAGCAGACTATTGAGAAAGAGTGGAAAAACGACAGAGTAAGCACTCCTTTAGCTCCGTGTTGTATTGAAGAAATGGTAAGCACTCCTTCAGATCCAAGCATTTCCTAAAAATACATTTTGACTATTTTCTGTTGGAATGTGTATATTTTGGTAACTGAGATGCTGATAACGCGATGTTTGAACGTTCGTTTCTAAGAATAATTATAATGACCATAAAATGATGATGCAGTGACAGAACATTAATAACGTAGCGTCTATTGATGAGGCAAAGGAGTCACGCGTGTCTCCCTTGAGTTCCCTATCAAACGTCCAGACGACTGGCAAAAATATGTGTCTGGAAAGGAAAGAGAAAGAAAGAGTATTGTTCAGAGAAACTCTGCAACTAAAATAGAAAAAGCTATACGGGCATTTGAAACATCTGAACAACGGGAGTTTCGAATACAGCAAGAGGGTATAAGTGCTTCTACGTCAAGGGCAAGAAAAACTTGAGACTAAAGTATCTGGTGATGCTCCGCACTGGTGAGCCAAGTCAAGAAGAGTTTATATAAATGACTGGTATATCACCTAGAATTCCTGTTCTTCGTATTTTTCGTAGAATGATAGTCCCTTTGTGGGTTTGTTTGTTTTTTATACAAATCTACAGTTTTATTCCGATCTTGATGAAATTTTGCATACTCGACCTTCAAAGCATGAGAAAGGTCACTGTCTACCTCAGATTTCGGAAAAATAATAAATATCTATAAGAAATCGATATTCATGGTTATGGCAAGGCATATTAATGAGAAATATCTCATGACCAACAATGCAAGGAAAAGTTTGTGCAACAATAAGTATCAACAATGGTACCAGCACGTAATTCACAAACACACTGCATGGACCAACAATATATATCTCATGACCAACAATGCAAGGCAAAGTTTGTGCAACAATAGGCCCATCGTGTTCGCATCTACAATGGTATCAACGCGCAATTCATTAATAACAATGAGCACGGAATGATGATGTAATCTTTCCAAGAATTATAACAATGAACATAAAATGATGATGCAATATGGATAAGTTTCACTTTGTAACAGTGCATAGAATTCCTCTTATTCAGGCTTTTCTTAGAAAAGAGAGTTCTTAGTACTTAACAATTTCTTGAAAATCTTTAAAAATGATCAGTAACTGGAGATAATGGAGAGTTAGCAGACTATTGAGAAAGAGTGGAAAGACGACAGAGGAAGCACTCCTTTAGCTCCGTGATATATTGAGCAAATGGGAAGCAAGTAAATAGAAGAATTGGCGACCGCTAGACTGCACGAAGTGATGAATGGCCAAGTTTGCTTCAACACATCGAGAGAAGAGTGGAAATTCCAACAACATCAAGTGTACATCTTAGGTAAGATTACGTGAATAAGAAAGTATTTAGACTAGCAGTGGCATCCTTGAATAGATCCAGTCATCGTGAGCCTTTAAAAAATTTTTTTTAAATTTTCATTAGGAATTTTTACTGTATTAATTCTAAGCATTTTCATGTGTTTATTTTTAAGATATTGCAAAATTTAATTTAATTGTTTGAGATTGTTCTCTTTACCTACAAGTGTAATTATCCCGGGCAACGCCGGGTACCTTTGCTAGTATATATATATAAAGAAGGATGTTTGGTTTGTGGGTTTGTGTGTTTGTTTCTTATGCAAATCTACAGTTTTACTCCGATCTTGATGAAATTTTGCATACTTGACCTTCAAAGCAATAGGAAGGTCACTGTCTACCACAGATTTCGAAAAAATAAAAATTATCAATAATAAATCGATATTCATGATGATGGCAAGGCATATTAATGAGAAATATCTCATGACCAACAATGCAAGGAAAAGTTTGTGCAATATAACTAAGGTTCAATTTGTAACAATGCATAGAATTCCTGTTATTCAACTTTTCTTAGAATTGAGAGTTCTTAGTACTTAACAATTTCTTGAAAATATTTAAAAATGATCAGTAACTGGATATAATGGAGAGTTAGCAGACCATTGAGAAAGAGTGGAAAGACGACAGAGGAAGCACTCTTTTAGCTCCGTGCTCTATTGAGCAAATGGTAAGCAAGTCAATAAAAGAATCCGCGACCGCAAGACTACAGAAGGTGAAGAATAGCCAAATTTTAGTTCAAGACATCGAGAGTAGAGTTGGAATTGCAACAACATCAAGGGAACATCTAAAGTAAGATTACGTGATTAAGAAATTTTTTAGACTAGCAGTGCCATACATGGAGAGATCCATCCATTGTGAACATTTATAAAAAATTTTTTTCGAATTTTCATTATGAATTTTTACTGTATTAATTCTAAGCGTTTGCATGTGTTTATTTTTATGATATTGCATAATTTAATCAAAAACACACATAGTCCGAGCCACGCCAGGATTATCACCTAACTTAGCTGATAACATAGCAGATCCAAATATTTCATAAAAATACTGTTTGACTGTAATATTTGAGTGTGAGTTTTTTGGAAACTGAGATGCTGAAAATGCGATGATTGAACGTTCGTTTTTAAGAATTATTAATTATGAGCATAAAATGATGATGCAGGGACAGGACATAAATAAGGCAGCTTCTATTGAGGAGGAAAAGGAGTCACACGTGTCTCCCTTGAGTTCCCTATCAAACTGGCAGAATATTCTGGCCAGTAATTGTGCCCGTGTGTCTGGAACTGTACACCATTTGTTTCAAATGGCCCCACAGATAGTAATCCAGTGGATTAAGGTCCGGTTAGCGAGGTGGCCATGCTATGGGCTCATTATGCCCAATCCATTTGTTTAGGGAACTGCATGTTAAGCCATTCAGTAATAACTCTACCAAAATGAGGTGGGGCCCCATCTTGTTGCATTGTCCCCATCGTCATGCAGTCACTACTTGAAAATAAATAAAAAATGGACCCATGTTAATTGGACTTTGTGTTTTACGTTGACCTCTATAATACCCCCTTAAATTGTTTTACACACGATTTGAATTACCCTGTGTAGTAATCGTGCAATTTATCCCCAAAACGGTCTGCCGAGAAAATTATAGAAATAAGAGAGATAAAAACACCAAAAAAAAAAGCAGAAAAAAACGAGCCTAACATGCCAGTTTCACTGAAGACCAAAGTTTACATTTAACAGTTGTAGATATTCTTCTGCGTTATGTTACTCACTGTGAAATTGACAGTAATGAATTTGTAACATTGTGAAAGTCTCGCTTTCATAGTGACGGCGACTTTTTTTACTTTGACAGTCCTGTCACAGACGATTCTTCAAAAATAAAATTTAATTTACAGTTTGCACTGTTGTGGCAACTGTCGTACGACGGCCTTTCGAATAAGATCATAAGCAAGTAACATAGTAACATTATTTATCGGATGCTCGGATCGATACGCAAGCTTTGTCAGACGCGAATTGTGGCGATCCGTAATAATAACACGAACTAGGGAAGAAAGCCAAACTCTGTTTTCAAATCTATCTTTCTCTCCATTCTCATCTCAGGTAATAAAGAGTGCGAACGCGTTTGCTAGCGGCAGGTCATGAATCTCGGATTATGACTGAAAGAGTGCGGTCGCGTGTGCTAGTGGCAGAAATAAGAATCCCGAGAGGAGTGGTAGTCGTCACCTTACTACATAGTCTGCACAGCAGCACAATAAATGTGTAGGCGTTGAGCCGCTACTTCACCGCACTGAGAGTTCTCTGTTGCTTTGGTATGACCACGTGATGCTACAAACAGGTAGCTGATAGTAGGCAGTTGTATTTTTCCATGCCGGTGGTTATGTAAGATACCAAGAGGCCGGACTAGAACCAGCTGGCTAGACAACATGGAAAAATCTGAGTTCGTGTCGCTTGGGGACACGCGCCTGATAGCGGAAGATCACGAGCGCTGGAGATAAGCAGTTTTGAAAAGTAAGTAAGAACATATTCTTCAGCTATTTTGACAATATCGCTTTCATATTGACAGCAACTTTTGTATTATTGGCAGTCAGGTCAATTACTGATCCTGTCACAGACGATATATCTTAATTAAATTCGAAGTTTCATATTCGCCTACTGTGGCACCCGTCATACGACGGGCTTTAATATTAGTTTTTTATATAGAGTTAAAATCGTAATGTTTTTCTACAAAAACAAAAACGCCACTAGTTGGCGATAGTGGCAGTGCAGGAAAAAGAAATCCATCTAAAGTGTTTCTTTCCCCGCGCGAAGTATAGGCATCATTTTTGTCTTTTCTGTCGTAGTAAGGTTTATGTCTATTGTTCAGTTATTGTATAATTAGCTATTGGATAGTGGTAGGTATGTTGTGGAAGATGTCGTGGAGGAGTTTAATTCCTTACTTAGAGTAGTTCATGGATATGAAAATCGAAGTGTTTATGAGATGATAATAGACGAATTAGGCGAGAGACTCTGCCTGTTGACCCGAATTATAATTTTCTTCAGGTTTTATTTATACATAGTCCAGGGGGGTGGGTATTGTGAATGCCTCCAATTCAAAGCATTTGGTGTTCAATTGTTAACCGTATATAAGTCAACAAAATGCCTTTCGAAAATTGCCGTCGAATGTATTAAGAATGCTATCAGTGCACACGAAAAGATTATAATATAGCAGGAAGCTTCAATATTAATTTTAAGGACAAATCAAAAAATGAAATATCGGAATACTATCTATCACTCGGTATTCAAGAATATACGACAGGACAGAATTCGGCAATAGACAGAATTCAGAAATTTCCCTCCACAATCCGGTACCTTACATACTTTTTTTAATTACCACAAACAAATTTGGGTCAGATTTAAAAAAAACATGGTAGATGACATATTCATCGTACGGAACCATCTCCACGCGAGTTCGACTCGCACTTGTCCATTTATTTTCATTCTCCTATTCACCCACAACTAAAGTTTCATTACTCTTATTTCCTTTAAGTTTATTCTCTTCAATTATATCTTCCTTAAGGGGACTCTTTTCCACCTGTTCTTGTATATTTATATCCTTATTGATTTCCCCCATTGAATCCTCTATTGATTCTACATCCTCTTTGTCATGTCTGGGTCTTTTAAACCTTCTCATATCATTACTATTGTCAGCTTCACTTTCTATTATTATTTTATCATTCAAAATATTATTTCCACTCAAACTTACATTATCCTCTACCCTAGCCCCACCGATATTAGGACAATCTTTTATTACGTGGTCGCCAGTTGCACAGTTATAGCAAAGCTTTTTAGCTCTCACTATCTTTGTAAAGTATCAAGCAATCGTTAGCGAAAAACTATCTACGCTCCGTATGGGGACATGTCGAAAAAGGGCCGGCGTTCCACAAGCTTCTGTCCTATGTTTAATTATTTTGTGCACGATTTCTCAAAAGTGTAATTTATATTTCTATGCTGATGATACTGCCATCATGACGTGGGCGCACCTTGTCTGCAAAACGCCTTGAAGAAATTTGAAGACTGGTTTCATTGCTGGAAGCTGAACCTTAACGTCGAAAAATGCGATGCTGTGTACTTCAACCAAAAGCTTAAGCGTCCCAGGATTCTCTTGCTCTATTCAATAAGAAATTCGAATGGGTTGACAACTAAAAGTACCATGGCGTTATCATCGACACAAGACTTTCTTGTAACTGTCACTTGAGTTACGCTCTGAGCAAAGCGAAAAGGGTCAAGTACTGTCTCATAGCTTTCCTGGGTCAAAACAGTACCCTCCGTATAGACGATAAGCTACTTCTGTGTAAGATGATGATTCGGATCATCATCCTCTATGGCATGATCAAAGGAGTTGGGACACCCCTGTGAACACTTGGGGTGTTTCTCCTGGACTGGACTGGGCCCGCTCATCAATGTGGACGGAAACCTCAATGCTGATGGCTACAGGACCATTCTGGATAACACTTCCAGCGCTGTGGGAACACTTCGGTGACGGGCCGTTCCTCTTCCAGCACGACAATGCGCCTTGCCACGAAGCAAGATCCATATCCGACTGGTTTGACGAGATGCGGGTTGAAGAACTGGATTGGCCCGTCCAGAGTCCTGATCTCAACCCCATCGAGCATCTTTGGGACGAATTGGAACGACGTGTGAGATCCAGGATGGTTCGCCCTACATCTGTCCAGGAACTGATCACGACACTCCTCGAGGAATGGAGGTCAATACATGTGGACACATATCGTAAGCTTATGGACAGTATGCCATATCGGGTGGAGGCAGTGATAGCTCGGGGTGGCCCTACACACTACTGATTGAAGCTTTTTGCGGCTTTACGGTAGAGCAACAGGTGTCCCAACTTCTTTGATCATGTAGGGTACCTTCTTGGGCGACTATATTTAAATGCAGATGGAGTGAGCTCCAGTCGTTCCAGAATATTACTCTGAGAACCATTGCCCAGTTTGGAAGGAGGACCGTGAAAAATCAATACATCTACTTAGATTTGAACATGACTCACATCGGAAAGTTTATCCAAGATCTCCTGATGATTATGATCCAGAAGATGACAACGACCTGGTGGCGGGAAAACTGAAAAACTCGATGGAAATAAAGTGGCATATGAAGTATCTCGAAAGCCGAGGCATATTCTTGATATAAACTTTGAAAACATTGGCAACGTTTCCTTCCCGGATTATTGAAAGATATAATGACCCTCCCCCGTTTTTTCTTTTGACTACCGACAATCGTCAATCTTATTTTTTTGTGTTTATCCATAATGTGGAAGACCTCTTGGGTTAGTCAGTGTATGTTGGCTTCTTGCATACCTCAGTTTATTTCCTTTGGTATTTATTCTGAAATGGTGAGCTTTGTGAAAGCACTGATTCCGTCCCACCTTAAGAAATGTACACTTCACTGCTCGATTGTCGATCGATTGTCGAATTCTGTGATTCCTTTCCCGCTATGTACTGCATGGGCTACATCAACTTCATTATTCTTTTGCTTTGAAATTAGAATTAAGTTATTATTTTATTTATTTATTTATTTATTTATTTATTTATTTATTTATTTATTTTTAATTTTTATTAATTGGGATCCAATACGTCCATCCAGGGCCTGTATGGCCAGAGGCCGATGAGTTGGGTCCCTGGATGGATCTGGATTCACGACTGCCGTATGATGGTCGCAGCAGCCGGGGGGGGGGGGGGGTAAGGATTGACTATCACAGATGGTCACCACGGATGATCACCCATCCAGTGCCTAGCCGTACCTGATGTAGCTTAACTTCACAGAAGTTGTGTTCAGTGAAAGCCTACCAGGCCACGACCTCCCAGTTTTTTATAATTTAATTCTTTTAGAATCTTTCGCAGTATTTATAAAAGATTTTTCACGTTTTCAGAGCTTTATACATGTCAATAATATTCAGCTTATGACTTTTAAAAAGTAACGGTAATGTTTTATATCATTCTCTTTCTGCTTTTCTGTGTTCCTATACTTATATAGCTTTTAAGACTTCTAAAAGAAATGTGTGGTCGTTAAGTTCCCCTCGCTGATGATACGTGTTCTCTTTCTCTTCGGTTGCCATTAGTCGTTGACAGCTTGCCGGGCAAACGACAGTTCACGACCGTCATTACGACCCGGTCTCGACAGGAATCCCGTGTAGAATGGGGAAAAGGTTTCTCTCAGCCTTTGGTAAAGAGACGGGCCAATTGGTGATGTTCGAGGGAGCGAAACGATTCTGCGATAGGTCACGAGGTCAATATGAGTTGAGGGCTGGAAGCTTTGGATTAAAAGCAGAAAATCGGATAAAGCAAGTAGCAAAGGAATTTTTTCGTTGGTTTATATTTTAAGGGATAATTGATGTACTCCATGACATATGCAAGGACTGTTCATTAAGCAAAATTATGCCTATAAGACAGTATAATTGTACAATATGATAACATCATTCTTGTGTTCCACAATTTTAGAAAACCTTACGCATATATTCAACATTATATTAGGTAAGTTCCTGAGAGACAACCCGCAGATATTTATTACTCATTATAATTAGGTAAGTAAAATAAATAGGAAAATGTATATAAAATGGAAGAAGAGTACCTCATCTGTTTATAAACTCATATAAATGACGGCGGTGAATTATTTAATTATGAAGTGGAAAGCGATATTTAGAATATTTACATATTTGATTATAACATAAACCAATTATCACTTTAGCGATGTATTATAGTGATATGCCAAATATATATAAATATAATCAAAATTTATAGTCGTTAAATATTAAATTTTACGAGTTTGTTTCTAATTCATTTAAATTCAAAGTTTTTGAGATTTGAGATAACTTTTTAGTTACAAGCAGTCCCTGTCAATAATATTTGAAATGTTTCAATGGACTTTTCACTTAGCAGCTATTAAATAAAAATTCAAGTTAATTATGAAGATTATAGTCCTTCTTTATTTAATTAGGTAGCATAAAAAAAAGAAAAAAATTCTAACCCTGCATAAATAATACTTTATTTAGGATGAAATTAAAAATGTTTTACATTTTTTCCTATATTAAAAATTCCAAAAGATCTAAGAATGCTTATTGAATTCAATTTTCCCAAGAGAAAAGCACAGACACTTTAATATCATTATTTCTTGGCAAGCTGAGAAATCCCTTAAATTTCTGAAAGCTGAAAAAGGCAATTTGCTGTCTTAAAGAAACTTTTTTAATTTCTAAATTGCTTCACTTTTTTATTCAGGAATGAAATCTCCCAAAAGAACTCTTTTATTACATTTTATATTTATGTAAACTTAAACATACGAGGGTTGGGGCAAAAGTCATGGCAACTATTTTTTTTCTTGAAGATACCAGTCCGGTTGGAAAATGTGACAGATACAGACGAAAGAACAAGGTGTTAACTTCATGTGTGGACAATGAATAGCACTGAGATATCGTAACACACTAATTTATTACGGTAGTATACAGGGCAATATGGCCTTCACGGTTCAAAAGAGTGACAACACAGTACACATAAAGTTGACATGACAAACCTGAACCTAAAGACCCTCAAAGTAGTCCCCTACTACTGTCACCACACGCTGCCAACGATGTGGGAGGCGCTGAATACCATTAGCCTCACGACCGGTCGTCCCGAACGTTGCTCATCACTGGTTGACACACGTCCTTGCTGAAACTTTCCTACCCACCGTGCTACTGTACGGTATGGTAGGGCATTATTCCCAAGGGCTTCCACTAATTCACTGTGACATTACATCGCATTTCTCCCTCGGAGAACGGCTATTTTGATGTAAGCGCGCTGCTCAACACGGGTTACTTCCATATCGCACGACATTCACCAACTGACTGATTTCACAGCCCTCGCTACGCTACTACCAGCTATCACAGAGCCATTTGTTGTTCTGCATACACACTCTGCCTGCAGAACTTCCACACGACACATATACGAGAAAAAAATAGTTGCCATGACTTATGCCCCAACCCCGTATATAATCATTAAGGACATTAAACAACTACAACTGCGTTTTCAACATGTGTAAAATAATGAAAAGGAAAGAGAAACTGTGAGGATTTTACCACTTTTAGAAAGGTCACATAGAAGTTTAAAGAGGGATTTTAAGGTATGTCTATGCGTATAATTATATAACCTGTCTCTTACTTTCAAAACAGAATTGCAATATTTATAATAATTACTAATTTTCGTAGTAAATAATTCATATCTAACAAGTAAGAGGGGAAGTCAGTAAGTAAGTTACAAATGGATATAGAAATGAAACAAATGTGAGTACTGACTTGAAAAATAATTTATTTCTCCACATAATCTCCCTATACAATGAGGCACTTGTCCCATCGTTTCATAAGACTCTCAAAACCTGCAGCATAAAATTCTTTGGATTCTGTCTGCACCAGGCGGTGAATTCCTTTTGTACAGATTCATCGCCGGGAAAGTGATGCCTACTGTCTTCAGGGATCACTAGGGTATATTACTTTCCACATTCCGGTAGCGAGAGAAAGTTGTAAATGTTGACTTCCTCGTGAAACTTCATAATGTTATTCGATGGAAGAGACCAGATCCCCTCATGAAAGGCGTGTTGTTGTTATTGCATGAGCATACTGTGAAAGTACAACTGGGAAGTTTTCGAGCATCCTTTGTATAGATCTTATCTTGATCCAAGCTGTACAAAGGGAATTCACCGCCTTGTTCAGACAGAAGCCAAAAGAGTTTTATGCTGTTGGTTTTGAGGGGCTTGTAAAACGATGAGACAAGTCCTTAATGCACAGGAAGATTCTGCAGAGAAAATAATCGTAGCTTTCAAATCAGTATTCTTATTTGTTTAATTTCTATGTCCATTTGTAACTTGCTTACTGACTTATTTTGTATTCTACTACACTTTTGCATTTTATGGAGGTCTTAGATACATATCCTATTTTCGGCTTATATTCAAATGTAGTTTAAGTCGTTCCCTTGAGTGGCGCCATGATAGCACTCCTTCAAGATGGCTCCTATACTAGACATTCGTCAGAAGCAACGTGCTGTGAGAACAAGACAATGGGAAACATTCACTAAAGATTGAAAAAGGTGTATGAATATTCAGCTATCGATCACAGTACGGTTAGTTGGTGGGCAAGCATATTATCAGGTGAAAGAGGCCACGCCAATATTCAAGATTCTCTCGCACTGCACAAAGCATTGACTATATGCAGCACGACTGAGCTCGACTGAGTCCTGTTCGAACACAGGATGTTCTGCTGCTCCACGACAACGCACGACCACATGTCAGTCATAAGACCACAGAGGAGATCAGAAAACTTGGATGGAGAACACTGAGCCACCGCCTTACAATCCTAATCTGGCACCATGTGATTACTATCTCTTTGATAAACTGAAGGAATCCCTTCGCGGAACGAAGTTTGAAGATGACGACTCCCTCGTGAACGCTGCTAAACAGTGGCTCAAACGTGCTGGTCGAGACTTTTACCGTGCAAGTATACACGCCTTCTTTCCAAGGTAGTGTAAGGCTGTTGAAAGGGACGGGGATTATGTGGAAAAATGACATGTTGTTCCTAAAGGATGTATCTATGACCTCCAAAAATTAAAACAAAAATACATTGTGCATTACTTTTGGAGTGAACCTCGTATTATGAAAAATCTAAAAAATATAATTTAATTACTACTAAATTTTTCTCTAAGTCGAAGATAATTTTTAATATTGGACCAATTTTGAAATGTATATGTACTTTCAACATAAGTGTATGTAAAATTGAATTAGCTATTGTCCTTTAACTATTGTATTGTTTTTGGCTTCCAGGTTTTGCAAAACGAAAATGATTAATTCGAAGAGTCATGTTTGTCCTTGTATGCTGTGTAAATTACACAAGGAGAGCAATGCAATAGTAACCAAGAGAAACGTTTGCGCTGTTTATCAGAATAGATTAAATGTTTGCAAGTGCCAGTTTTGGTTAGCCAAATTCCGATGGCGCAGTTTTGATAATTCTCATGCCTATCATTCTGGAAGGCTAATGGAACTGCTGTTCATCTAACGGTTGAGACAGATCTCATCAAATCATTGGAGAAGATTCCAAATATCTTAATGCTTCATGGTCTGCTGTTTAAGAGCACCTTAGACAGATATGGAAGGTCAGAAAGCAGTTAGTTTGAGTTCCACGCCAACTTTCACCGGACAACAAAGTTCTCACCCGGTAAAATTGACCAGCAAAAGATCAGAGAGTTGACATGGGGTTGGCGAGTTCTGCCCTATCCACCTTGGCAAGTTTTGCCCAATCTCGTTGCATCATCTTCTTGGTGAGAAAATATTCTACAATTGGTAACTATTATAGATAACGATGGCGATTATATAAATGATGATGAACTAATTTTTTCCGGTACAGATAGTGTTTATCTTCTTCAAGAAACTACTTTACGCCCCCCTACCAATAATAAAACCATTTAACAATTCGTCTTTCTTTCAACATATTTAAATTGAATGATGAAACGATGATTGTCAAGATGAAATTTTTTATGAAAATAGTTGTAAAAACGTTTAAAGTCAGACATAGATTTCAAATATTTATAAGATACAGTTATTAATAATGGATGAATAATAATAATAATAATAATAATAATAATAATAATAATAATAATACTTATTCACTTTTCAAACCCGCTTATCCGTTAGGTTCACGGGGGCAGCAGCCCTATGGAGGAACTCCAGCGATCGCGATCTTCCCCCATCAGGCGCATGCTCTCCCTGGTAATACCCAAGCGACTGGAACCCAGATTCTCCATGTAGTCTAACTACCTGGTTATAGGCCGACCCTTGGTCTCTTACCCACCGGCTTGGAAAGTAACAACTGCCTAGGAAGCCCAGTTTGCAGCATCTGTATCACGTGGCCATACAAGCGCAATTGAGATCTCAATGTGGAGAAGTAGCGGCTCAACACTTACAGACTCCTTTAGTGTGCTGCTGTGCACTCTATCTAGTAGGGTAACGTCAGCCACACTTCTCAGAAATCTCATTTCGGCCGCTTGTACCCGCGATTGCACTCTTTCGATCATTATCCAAGATTCATGACCATTGGTGAGAATGACGACAAAGATAGATTTGAAGACGGAGAGCTTGGCTTTGTTTCCCAGCTCGCGTTTCGTTACCAAAGATCACCACAATTCAGGTCTGACACAGCTTGCTGCACGGATCCGGCAATCCAATTCTTTTTCCTGCCGCTCATCACTCGTGAATGCAATCCCAAGATAAATGAACTTCTCCACCTGTCTCAGTGGGGCTCCACTAACATGGAGAGCGCACTGACTAGACTGTCTTGAAAGGACCACAACCTCAGTCTTAGCCACACTGATCTTCATCCCAGCTTCTTCACATTTTGCTGCAAACTTGTCTAGTGCATGCTGAAGGTTAGTGCGAGAAGACCCAAGGAGGACAAGGTCGTCAGCAAAGACCAGCCTCTCCACCAAGCAGTCGCCCACAAAAGCACGGTCATCGCGTCGGCTGCCCCTGTCTATCCAGTCCATAAAGATAATGAACAAGATGGGCGATAGTACGCACCCTTGGCGGAGTCCAACATCCACGGTGAACGGTCTTGACTTAATGCCATTTATCCGGACACACATCTCAGAGCTTTCGTACATAGACATTATAGCAACCAGTAATTGCCCATCCACTCCATACTCCTGCAACACTTGCCAAATCTTCTCCCGAGGAACTCTGTCATATGCTTTTTCTAGGTCCACAAAGCAAGCGTAGACCTCTTTTGCATACTCCCAGGATTTCTCAAAGATTTGCCTTACAGCAAAGATGTGATCCGTCGTGCTAAGGCCAGGTCAGAAACCGCACTGCTCCCCCGACAGTTTGGAGTCGACTATTTCCCGACTTCTCTTCTCCAGACACTTTCCCAGAAATGCTGAGCAAAGAGATGCCTCGGTAGTTGTTGCAATCTCTCTGATCTCCCTTTTTGAAGATAGGGATCACAATTCTTGTCTACCATTGCTTAGGGGCCTGGTCAGATATCCAAGCAACCGGAAACACCCGAGTCAGCCACAGAATGCCATCCTGATTTAAGGCCTTTAACATCTCGGACCGGATTTCTTCATCACCTGCAGCTTTGCAAGTCTTCAGGGACTTAATTTCTGATCTGACTTCTGCTTCGGTGATACTACCGTGACTATTCTCCGCTCCAGGGTGCATCTCATGTGCCTCAGTTGTTCCTGTCACCGGAGTAAGAGAGATGCAAAGTATTCGTTCCATCTATGCAATACGCTCTCCGTTTTCAGAAGCGTCCCATCTGAACTCTTAATAGTTTGTGATTAAAGAGACTTCTTACCACAGAGGCGGCGCATGGTCTGCCAGAATACCTTATTTGCCGAACGATAATTTGCCTCCAATTTCTCTCCGAACTTCTCCCAAACCTTGGCTTTAGCTGTTGATACAGTTTTTGCTGCTGCTTTTCGCGCCTTAGTGTACCGCACTCGAGTCGAAGGTAACTTATTTGCAAGCCATAGGAAATAGGCTTCCTTTTTTGCCTTGACAGCTTCTTGGACTTCACTATTCCACCATGGAGTCCTTTTCTAACCGCCCTGCGCCACATTCAACCGCTTACGACCACAGCACAATGCAGCCGAAGTAATCACAGCAGTTTTAAACCACTGTCACTCCTCTTCAACAGTACCACGATCACTGGGTAGTTCTTTAAAACTTAAAGATATATTATCTGCAAAGGTCTTCCTCACAGCTCTATCCTCCAATGTTTCCCATTTGATGCGCCAAGTCTGTCTGAACTTAGTATGTCGCTTGGTTGGTATGGATTCAGAGAACCGCAGACAACAAGGGGTGATCAGCTGATAGTTCTGCCCCTCTCCTCACACGAATATCCAACACTGATCGGAATAAGTCAGCTGATACGATTATAAAATCAACCAGGTGTTTTTGATGGACATCCTTCTGCTGGAGGTGTTTGTGATGGAAAGTCCATTATTACAACAGAGATCCAACAAGCACCTCCCATTCGCATTTAAATCAGGATCACCATTCCTCCCAGTCACGCATTTCCACGTTTGGTCATCAGCCCCTACGTGTGCATTGAAGTCGCCCACCAGGGTGACATAATCTGCACTATCTCTCCTGCTAAGAGCAGCATCAACTTCATCTAGAAAGAGTGGGTACTCTGTGACTGCATTCGGAGCACATGGAATGAATAGCGAGAGAGAGAGACCGTTTCCCTTTCTGAAGCCTCAGAAGACAGTCTTCCACCTAAGGGTATCCAGTCTGCAACATAATCTGCAGCTGGGGAACTGTGAGTATCCCACTTTCGCCTGGACAGTCATGTTAGGGTCGACACCTGAGTAGAAGAGAACCCTCCTTCTAAATCCACAGTTCCAGAACCCGGACGTTTCGTAGAGGTAATACCTATGATATCCAGTCGATATCGTTTGGGTTCCTCCACTAACTCTGATTCCTTTCCTGCCTTGAAGAATATGTTCCAAGTGCCGATTGACAGCACCCGATCCCGTCGTCGCTTTACCCATTTCTCTTCCTGGGTAAAGGCATGTGCTACCCCCGACCGTTTCCCCAAGCGCATAGCGAGTATACTGTTGGGGCTTCTCGGAGGCATTGCTCCGAGATAGCAGCCGGGAGACTGTCGACTATTTTTCGAACGAGAGCCGCTGCCTAACTCCCGAACGCGAGTGACTTTAACCTGCTCCACACAGGATGCGGTATGAATTTGTCGACATTATGAGATATATATTTGTTTGAATACTCTTTGTCTCACTTCTCAACCATAGCCTATCTGCAAAGGGTGATCCCAAAGTAGCAGTGCTGCAGAATCCCTGAAGCACCCAAACTCCTGACGCACGATAAGGGGGCATCCACTCAGTGGAAAATAATAATAAGGATTAGCAAGTCAGGCAAACGAAATGCCCAGGACCGATAGGATTATAAAGCATTCGAGAATGAACCAGAAAGCATTTGATTTCTAAAGAAGCCTTTCGTTGTTAAGAATTAGATGGGGTTGCTAAGGAAGCCTCTAGTTGCTAAGCAAGGCGTACTTCTACGGGAAATGTATCGTTCAAACTAAATAAAACTACCTGACAAGTTAAATGGAGAAAGTAGCAATTCTCTATAGATTAGAACATATAAGAATCCTTTAATTTGTAAGCACACCTCTTTAATGAAATAAGCGTTAATTGTTGAAGCGATCTGTGTAAGGGTCAATTCTTTCTTCATAAATTATTGCCAAAGCTTTTCTACGTAAGCATGTAACATTAGAAGGAATGATTAGCTACAAGCTATTGTTAAAATTTGCCTTACACAAACTAACTATTGATAATATAAGGCGTAAATAATTACATGCCCTATCTTATCATTGAAAGTTTCCAATGGTTACATAATGGTATTATTAAAACATGAATCATGGAACTAATTTCGATTATCATTAATTTTTCGATACATTCATTCAGGACACATCATTCCAAGTCGTTTGATATATCATATGCCATATGGTAGCATTGAAAGTTCATTGGATCCATTAAACCAGCTGCCTTGGAACCAATTTCGACTATCATTAATTTTACGTAATATTTATTCATGACACATCATTCCAAGTTGTTTGATTTATTACATGCCGTATCTTAGCATTCAAAGTTTCCATTGGGCCAACGAACACGTACCTTTAAACCAATTTCGCTATCATTAACATCATTATATATTCATTAATGACATATTCCAATTTGTTTTATTTATTACATGCTGTATCTTAGCATTGAAAGTTTACAATAAACCATAATGGTTCCACTAAACCAAGTGCGTTTGAGCCAATTTCGAATATAATTAATTTATAACAGCCGCCACATAAGTTGAACGACAGGATGACGTCATTTCTAACGCCAGCCAATAGACGTTAACGGGAAGTAAATCACTTAGATATTTAGTTTCTATTTTCGTTTTCTTTTAAATAGATAAATGAAATTAATAAATTAATAAATGACGCAGAATAGTCGACTCGAATGCAATTTGTATTATGTTATGACTTTTAGTAGGCTTTCCACGCTTCAACGTTATCTCCACCATTACTATAGTAGAACAAGTGGATCATGGGTAAAATCCAGACAAAGCATATTGATGAGATGACTTTCTGCGCATGTCAAAAAGATCGTTCAACTTACGTGGCGGCTGCTATAGCTATGGAATTCCAAAGAGAGAACCGCATTTGGCAGTGCACAGGCCATGTATCCATGGAATTGTATAGTGAATAACGTGGTCCCCTATATTATTTGTGATCTTTTGAACCGGAAGTAGTTCACCGATTTTTTTCCACCAACGAACTCAGTCTTTAGTTTTACCTAAGTTATCGAATGGTGAAAACGGAAGTCGAAAATTCTGAAGCGTTCGAACGCTAGAGCACAGACAGACGGACGGACGCACGTTGTGAAAACATAAGTACCTATCGGTTCTAATAAATAATAAATGTTGTGGAGTGTGCATAAGTAATATTATAAATGAACACTAAAAATATGATGAATTCTTATTGATACGCGTATAAAGTGAAAATTTTGTGACAAACGCTCCTTGAGTAGTTGTACTGGCTCAAACAAGAAAAAGAAATTTTTGAAAATTTAGGATTAAAATATTTCTTTATGAAGTAGAAAAGCCTTTTTACTTTATAAGTAAGTAAAAATTTTATAGTATAGTTTGTTTTAAACAAATTTTAAATATGTTGATCTTAATTAGATTTTAAGTTAAAAAAGCCTAATCCACTCAAGGTAAAGTGAAATTGCAGGGAAACCAACCAGGTACTTACGTGGAGTGAAATTTCAATGCCGTTGCGTACTACTTTTGAAACGTCTTTACATGAAGTTTTTTTTAAACGTAAATGTCGCCCATTCCTCGAAGACTTAATAGAACGGAGAGATGTAAGTTTAAGAAATAAAATAAAAGTTTATAAAGTAAAAAGTTTTCTTCGCCTTCTTTTAAACGAAATTCCCACAAGACGAGTTAGGAGAGGGAGAAAAAAAATTAATAAATAAAATCGGCAGCGGTCTTCCCCAATCTCCTTTTCGCTCGTGAGTTATTCATGTATAAGAGCTGAAAATGGCGAGTGTTCCCGCGAACCCACTCTTCTCACCAGTTTTCTCCGGCTCCAACTCGCGAGACAAGACTGCGGTGAATACAAAGTAGACGGGAGACAGCAACGTGCATGGCATTGATAATGGGGTCTCCGGGAAATGGGAAAACACTGAGAACAGGACAATGCAAAAGAGAACGGCACGCGGAGTCTCAAGGAGGCGCAACCACCGTCATAAGAGATTCTTAAACCCGATAAAGACGGTCGTCTCCCTTTCCTCCTTTCATTCTGGCGTAAAACATTCAAACAAAGGAGAATCGCCAATCGGCAGGTTCTTAGATACGTTCTCAAACGAAAAATATAAAAGGAACGCTCTTCAGCTTTTTCTCAACTATTAATAAGCAAGATGGGATTAAAATGCATGTAAATGGTTTACTAATATAATTGTTTGTTGTGTGTATTTATATTGAACAGTTGCTTGATTCGCATAATCTCTAATCAAAGTAAAAAAAAAATAATAGTTAAACCTTTAACATGCATCGTTAAAATAAACTAGTTAGGACCGATAGGTACTTATGTTTTCACAATGTGCGTCCGTCCGTCTGTCTGTCTGTCTGTCTGTTGGTGCTCTAGCTTTCGAACGCTTCCGAATTTTCGACTTCCGTTTTCGCCATTCGACAATTTAAGGAAATCGGAAGACTGAGTTCGTTGGTGGAAAAAATCGGTGAACTACTTCCGGTTCAAAAGGCCAAAAATAATATAGGGGACCACGTTTTTCACTATACAGTTCCATGGTTTGTGCATTGTCAAATGGTGTTCCCCTTGGCATTCCATAGCTAAAGCAGAGAAAAAGCTTGTGAATTAAGTGAAGACACGTGATCATCTTCCTTGATGGTCAATATCAGTCAGAACTGGTTTAAGGGTATGTGGTTTAGTGGCACCATTATGGTCCACTGGAAACTTTCAATGCTAACATGTGGCAGGTATTATATCAAATAGCTTGAAATAACATGTCATGATTGAATATTAAAGCAAAATTAATGATAGTCGACATAGGTTCAGTGGTATGTGGTTTCATGGAACCAGTACGGTTGAGGGGAAACTTTCAAAGCTTAGATTTGGCATGTAATATATCAAACAACTTGGAATGATATGTAATGAATGAATATATCTTAAAATTAATGATAGTCGAAATTAGTTCAATGGTATGTGTTTTAATGGAACCATTATCGTGTATTCGATACTTTAAATGCTAAAATATCGCATGTAATATCGAACGACTTGGAATGATGTGCCATGAATAAATATAACGTAAAAACAATGGTAGTCGAAATTGGTTCAAATGCATCTGGTTTCGTGGAACCATTATGGTTCATTGGAACTTTCAATGCTAAAATATGGCATGTAATTTATCAAAAACGACTTGGAATAATGTGCTATGAATGAATATAACGTAAAATTAATGATAGTCGAAATTGGTTTAAAGGCACCTGGTTTCGTGGATCCATTATGTTTCATTGGAACTTTCAATGCTAAAATATGGCATGTAATATATCATACAACTTCATACGGGAATTTAACGTAAAATTAATGATAATCGAAATTGGTACCATGATTCGTGTTTTAATGATACCATTACGAAACCATTAGAAACCTTCAATGCTATGATATGGCATGTAAGTACTTACGCTTTATATTATCAATAGTTAGTTTTTGTTAGGCAAATTTTAACAATAGCTTGTAGCTAATCAATCCTTAAATGGTACATGCTTACGTAGAAAGGCGTTGGCAATAGTTTATGAAGAAAGAATTAAATCTTACACAGAACGCTTCAACAATTAACGCTTATTTCATTAAATAGGAATGCTTACAAATTAAAGGATTCGTATATGTTTTAATCTATAAAGAATTGCTACCTTCTCCATTTAAATTTTCAGGTATTTTTATTCAGTTTGAACTATACGTTTCACTTAGAAGTACGCCTTGCTTAGATACCAGAGGCATCCTTAGCAACTTCATCTAATTCTTAATAATGAAAGGCTTCTTTAGAAATAAAATACTTTCCTTTTCGTTCTCGAATGCTTTATAATCCTATCGGTCCTGGGCATTTCGGTTGCCTGACTTGTTATATGTTAAAATCTCGTTAAAATAATAAACTAATACAGGGTGCGCATAAAGTCCTGTTAATAATTTATAAAATTCACACAAAATAAACACTAACCTTAGAGTGATGTTGGTTGCGGCAAATGTTTGTTAAGCTCAAAAAGTTTTCTGGGTAATTCACGCTAATTCCACGTGTGCAACTTTCGTCGCACGTAAAATATCTAAGCGGTACTCGATTTCTCTCCATGTTCTCTCTATATTTCGCGCGCGTCAACTTTCAAATCGAAGTTGCAATGTTCCTTCAGGTCCACAATGTTCAGGAGAGGTGTTCCGTATACAAAATCCTCGATAAAGCCTCAAAAATCCAGGAGCGTAATGTTGGGTGGTCTCTCCCAATCCACCGCATAGGAAAGGTGCATTTCGGTGAAAATCATGAACGTTTGGCAAAAAGTGTGCACGAAAGTGTAAATCCACCCATGTGAGTGCATTTCGGTGAAAATCATGAACTTTTGCCAAAAGTGTGCACTGGCTGTTTAGGAATGCTCGAACCTCCAACCCCCAATGTGGAGGCGTACCATCTTGTTGAAACAAAACATGAGGCTGTCGGTTTTCAAGCTGAGGTACAGCATAATTTTGAAGCATATCCAGATATATATTTGCATTCACAGAAGTCTCACTGAAGAAAAAGGGTCAAATCAAATCACAGTATCATGTAAGAGTGCACGTTAACTTTTGGACTATCCCGTACAGAATGAGGGTTCTCAGAACCCCATATTCTTAAATTGTGTTTGTTTAACTTTGCCTGAAACATGGAACGATGCTTCATCCAAGATGGCTGCTTTGTTTAGAAAATTATTATCTTTGTTAATACGGTCCAAGATGCTTATGAAGAATCTTTCCTCACTGATGTTCTCGGGCTACGTTGAAAGGATTGTCGCACTTCCTCAACTCTTTCATCCGACACACTTGGCCGCCCCGATCTTTTCGCATCATGCAAACAAACGCTCTCCATAAACTTAGAATGCCATCGTTTTATACTCTGAAATGGATCTTTACCAAATGTTGTCCGGAAGTTTCTCTGGGTTTGAACAACTGATTCGCTCTTGATATACCACGCTACACATTGCGCTTTTTCTTTTAAAGTAGCCAATTTTAAAAAAATGCTTGCTAGATGGTAATCTATCGCCATCTATCGGTAACAATAAGCACTCAAAATTTTTTTGGGTGTAAAAAAGCGTTTGCCGCAAACAAAATCACTTTAAGGTTAGCAGTTTGTTTTTTGTGAATTTAAAATATTTACAGGACTTTAAGCCCACCTTGTATTATTCATTGTTTATTGCTATTAGTTGGAATGCACAATTGATGAAATACAGAACGTATCATTGTCCATAAATCATTCTCCTGATGCTGCATGCAAACTAAGAATTTAAACTGAGCTGCCACTTTATTAGGTACACCTGTCTAGTAGCATGTTGAAGCTCCATAAACCCTGAATGCTGCCTGTATTCGTTTGGACATAGATTCAACGAGATGTTGAAAACGTTCAACGGGAATGTTGGCCCATGCAGACATGAGAACTTCACGCAATTTCCGGAGATTCGATGGAAGTGTAGGCAAGGAGCGAACGGTCTTCCCAGCTCATTCCAAAGATGTTCAATGGGGTTGAGATCTGGGGACTGAGCCGGCCACTATATCAAAGAGAACTTACTGTCATGTTCCTCGAACTAATCCATAGTGGTTCAGGCCCTTTGTGCTGGTGCAGGATAGTTCCTGCTGGGAGAAACCATCTGCGTGCGAATAAACTGTGAGCATGAAGGGGTGAACTTGATCTGCAGTAATGTTTATGCATGCTTTGGCATTCAAACGACCGTCTACAGATATTAGAGTAGTGACTATATTAGAGGCCCCATTTCATGCCTAGAAAACATTCCCCACACAATACTGTACCTCCACTACCTTGCAAAGCCCGTACCAGAAATGAAGGCTTCATTTTGGTTTTGCCATATACTAAGCCTTAGATCAACATGATGCAGCAGGAACCTAGATTCGTCTGACCAATCCTCACTGGTCCTATCCTGGTGCCACTATGCCCACAGGAGGCACGCTTTCTTGTTCTTCGCTGACAACATTGGTACCCGAGATGGTCTTTGGCTTTGATAACCCATTCGTTCCAAGGTGCGACAGTTTTCCGTTCTGATATTGTTTTCTGGCTATCTGTGTTGTAATGAGCAGTAATTTGCGCACAAATCTTGACATTCTTCTGTGGCCTCTTTCATCAACAAAGATGTTCCGTCCACAGGAGTCACGATGGCTTGATATTTTTGCTCTTTGACCCACTTTCGATAGACCCTTGAAACTGTGGTACGTGAAAGGTTCATTAGAGTCGCCGTTTCTGAAATGCTTATTCCAGCTAGTCTTGCACCTACCACCATGCCAGTTTGGAAGTCAGTCAGATCACCCGTTTTCCCATTTTTACCATGGTTACACGTTTAAGTAACAGCAGAAAAGTTGCTTCAGGATATTTATACTGTGATTTGTGAATATGTGACATTCAAATCAGGTAGTCACTCAATTTGCATATTTTGTGCGGTGTTACCAAATAAACTGCCAGCTCAATTTAAACTCAATTCACAAGGGAACTTTGAGACTTTGAGAATGGCGGACGACAATGAAATTTGGTACATGAGTAAAGCATATCAAGGGAAGTCTACCACAAAAATGTGAAATGCAGCTGGTCCTTAGTTCACAAGTTATAGACTCCAATGACCCTTTCCCGTATTATTTCACTTGGGCAGTAGCTTACTCGAGTTTCGGCCGCTTTTACACACTTCGTACTGGTGAGGCCTCGAAGAAGCTCTACCGAGCTCCATAGTATTTTTGTTCACCAGTTTCCAGGTCAAAGGGCATGATGATCTGTTATTTAAATCGCTTACCTCGCCTTCAACGGTCTGTAATTACTAAAATTAAATGAACTAAAAATGGCTGTAATTTGTGTTTACAACAGTGACTGACAACCAAACTGCGCATGTGCAGCCATCTCCCTTTTCTACATCTATTCACAAAATTTGAGAGCCATCTGCCAGTGACAAAGTTAAATAGTTCCTTTGTGAGCATGAAATTATCCTATTCAGGTTTATACACGAGTAAATCTTTATGGAGTTTAAAATGACCAAGATTAATAGATGTATTAAGTTAAAGTTGAATTTGAACTTGAACCTCGTCATATTTGACGACATCGGTTGTGCTACGGATTTTTTCTAACAGAATAGCATTTACATTCCTGTGAAGAAGATACATTATCTTTCTGCCCTCCAGAGCAATACTGTATTCACGGTAATTTCACTGTTTAAAATACTACGGTGGCAAAAGCTGGAATCAAACTTTGAAAGTAGTCTAAAAAAAACCCGCTGACGGATGATTCAAAGCGTCCTGATTAGCGAACCGTTTGGGCATTCTAGAAGTTGGCTAAAACATGTGAAAATCCGATGGGGCAAGTCTAAAGCTACGGCCACACAGAGCGCGACGAATGGGACGGACGCTACGCGTCCAAAAAATATGCGCCTTTATTCTCTATGTAAGTGGCCACACACAGCTGCGGACGCTACGGACGCGACGTTCTGGACATTTTATTTGCGCAAATATTTTCTGGACGTCCAAAAACGTCCGATGTGGATGGGCATGGGCACGTGATGGATGTGTTTATCGCCTGCAGCTTAGACTACAGCCATACTGAGCCGAAGCGACGGATGCTATTCGCTCCGATTTGTTTAAACTCCTTTTGTTTCATTGCTTATTTGAAGATTTACGTAAGGAGAAGATAAATTTAAGTTTACAAGAAATAATGTTTATTACAATTATAATGAATTAATATAATTAATATCTATACTGTAATTATTGTAATTAATTATTAATATTACGATATAACTACGGTATAATTATGCAATATGTTTTTTATTCATAGTTATTTCGGACCGATATGGACAGAGGCTTTATAATACCATATATTAATTGTTTTGATTTTTGTTCCTGTCTTTTTCAAAGTATATTTTCTAATCTCGTTGGTTTGCTGTCTATGTGAAGCCACTATTTTTTATTCTTTTGTTTATACTTCTTTTAATGAATTATGCATTTGTATTTATTTAACAATTATTTTTTTTCCAAAAAACATGTATTCATTTGCTCTAGAAACGCCATAATCGTAGCATATTCACATGATTGAAATCACCGAAGCTGCAGGCGATGAGCATATCACTATTGCTTTTCTACTACGAATGCCCGTCCACAACGGACGTTTTGGACGTCCAGAAAATATTTGCGCAAACAAAACCCTCTTCGACGCGTCCAAACATCCAAAACGTCCAGAACGTCGCGTCCCTGGCGCCGCAGCTCTGTGTGGCCACTTATTATGTGAATAGAGGCGCAATTTGTTTGGACGCGTAGCGGTTTGTGTGGACGCATCTTAATTTTTTGCTTTTGGTGATTTCAATAATGTGAATATGCTACGATTATGGCGTTTCTGAGCAAATAAATACAAAAGAATAAAAAATAATGGATCTACATAGATAACAAACTATCTAGTTTCATCGTTTATTCCTGTATTTTTCAAAATATACTTCAGGAACAAAAATCAAAGCAAGTTATTCCTTTATCTTAATATTTGGCAATGTAAAGCCTTAGTCCATATCGTTCCGAAATACTATGAAAGAAAAAAAAACATTTGGCATAATTGTAATTGTAGTAAACATTGTTTCTTTACGTAAATCTTCAAATAAGCAATGAAATAGACTTGTATAAAAATCGGAGCGAAAATAGCATCCATCGCGTCCGTCGAATAGCGCTCTGTGTGGCCGTACCTTAATACGAGGTCTTCGGGTGAAGGAAGACTTCGAACTCTAAAGGCTCAAACACATCTATTCGGAAATTGCGCGCACAGATTTCATCCGACAAAAAAATGCGCACGACGCGTGCGACAAGATTAGACACACTTGCACGGAATTCATTCGACTGAACGTGCTTATAACCAATACCGCTTACAGAGAAAGCCTGCTCACGGAGAAAGCCTTCTCAAATTTTTACAATAAAAAAACACTGTGCTTGAATGTTTTTCGAGCTAAAAAGCTTTATAAATTTTGAATCAAAAGTGAAAGACATTAAACCCCTATTTTTGTCATTTTTTTAAATCCCATTGCAACTGAAGGAAATCATACATTGTTACATCATCCACGGTAGGGACAATTTCTGGCTTATTATTGGTAGAAATATGATTAACAATACCCTTCCATAGGTGATGTTACAATGTATGATGATATGTAGAGCATATCAATAGAAAAGAGGTGGTGTTATTATAACACAGGAATATGATTACTTTTCTGTGGAAAAAATGGATTCCATTGCTTTAAAGAGGCGAGAATTGCTTTTAAAGCAGCAGAGAATGTTATTATTATTAATATTTCTGCACTTCTATAATTAATTCTTCGTTGAAAGCTTTTAGTTCATGTTCAGCTCTCGCTTCGACTGAATAGGCCTCCATTTTTTAATTTGTTGTTATCGAAACTCGAAAGCAAATAACGACGTAGCAGCAGCGAGCAATGTGATTGGTTGTTCGTATGCTTCGAGCGGAAGAAAGTCGGACGAGCTCAAAGTTAGGCGTATCGTTCGCATGAGTCGTCCGACTAGTTCGTTGATGATGATGAGTCCTAAAAGATGATAAGTTGTCGCTTGAGTCGCGCACGACAACTTGTCGCGTGAAATCCGCGTAGATGTGTTTGGGACTTAAGGCACATGTGATCGTGCTCCATCATGGAGGAATATGGGACTAAATCGATTGGTGGGTGATAATTATGAGTTGTTCAATAACTGGCGACATTCATCCAGCTGACACATGGAATGTGATTGTCTAGTCAAGCCGCAAACACCTAAAATGCACTAGTGTTTGCAGTCCACTACACATAGCAGGGTAAGCAATTCCTGAAGTGGGCCCCTCAAAAACAAACATGTCGTGAAATTTAAAACTTTTATTATAATTTGATAGTGCATAATGGAGTATTAAAATTCCCAAAATAGTTTTGAAAAAATTTCTAAACAAATTCATTTTTCTGTACTTTTTGTTTAAAAAATCATATCTCAAGAAATGGTTTCTTCGTACCCTTTTGAAACTCCCTAAGCCTCATCCTGTTTCACACCTTTTTGCTTCTCTAGGAATTTTGACTATTAGCCAAATCTATTTTATTCAAATATGTTCTTTTATATACAAATCTATTAATCAAATGCTAATCCTATCATCCCCCATTTCCATACGGAAACACTCAGATGTTCATAATTATACTACTCGTAACAAGACTGCGATCAGCCTGCCCTTAACTAAGAAGAACTATGATCGCAGATGTGTTTCATATTCCGGGGTCAGATGCTGGTCTCAGCTTCTTACTAATATATGTTCATTATTTCCTTATGTCGTATTTAGGAAAGCAATTCGAACTTTTTTACTGTCTAATTATCTACCTTGAATTTAAGTCAAATTTTTTGTTCTGTTTGTTATCTCCATTTTAGTTACCTATTTTCTGTACTTAGTCCTATTTTGGTTACCTTCGGGGACCTACTTGTCGGCCTTATCGGCCATATGGACCCCGAAAGGTAAATTGTAAAAAATTAAAAGTAAATATTATTAATTAAACAAAAAAAAAAAAATTCAAATCTCTTTGAAATTTTAAAGATATCAAGTAAAACGTCTATATTTCATAACAAAACATAAAAGAATGATAAAAAAAAATTTTGGGTAAAAAAAAAAATTAAATTTTAATAAAAAAATGATTTTTTTAATGTTCTCAATCGAGTTCAACAATTTTGAAAAAACACATTTAATCTGTATTTATTAATGATATAGAATTTGAAAAAAAAAATTGGTGATCTCTGTTTTTACGCGAATGCCATCATTTTTTGTTAAGCTATTCAATCATACCACTTGTTTAAAACACTTGCTTATAGTACTTGCTGTACAGGGAAGCTCCCTATTGCAATTGTTTAAAGCTTCTCTGTAAAGCAAGTGGTATGATTGAATAGCTCAGGGCCTTCCAAATCGTGCAAGTCGCCCGCGTGCAACATAAAATGCTCGCGGACAAAGCTCACGGGCAAAGCCGAGGAGATAGTCCAAAACTTAGGAGGGGAGTGGTTATAGTTTTTCCTATGCAGTGTTGCCGGATATTAGGGGGCTATTGCATTAAATGAGGCATTATTTCTTTTGTTACTGATACTTGCTTGTTTTCGTCTCGCATAACATGGCGCACATTCCTAAAAAGCATAAAATCACTGAACCAGTATTTAAACCGGAGTGGGAGAATCTGTTTTTTTTCATTGTTCACGGATCGGATTCTAAATGCTTAATATGCAATCGTGCCCTATCGGGGAGGAAAATACAATTCTACCTGATATCGAGAAAATTGTCACATTAAAACGAAGGAAATAAAATGGTAAGCTGCCTCTTTTTTTTTTTTATACAATGTCGAATTGATAATTAGGTGATCAACGTAATGTGCAATAGGGGGGGGGGGGGTAAGGAAGATTACCCGCTGCCCGCGGACAGAAATCTTGGACAGCCCTGGAATAGCTTGACAAAAATTGATGGCATTCACGTAAAAACAGAGATCACTAAAAATTTTTTTCAATTTATAAATAGTCAATAAATATAGATTAAATGTGTTCTTTCAAAATTGTTGAACTCGATTGAAAACATTAAAAAATCATTTTTTTATTAAAAATTTATTTTTTTTACCCCAAAAAATTTTTCTCATTCTTTTATGTTTTGTTATGAAATATATACGGTTTACTTGTTATCTTTAAAATTTCAAAGAGATTTGAAAAAAATAGCTTGAGATATGACTTTTTAAACGAAGAGTACCAAAAAAATGTATTTGTTTATAAATTTTTAACAAATGGAAAAATTTCAAAAATATTTTGGGAATTTTAATACTCCATTAGCTATTATCAAATTATAATCAAAGTTTTAAGTTTCACGACATGTTTGTTTTTGAGGGGCCCACTTCAGGAATTCTTACCCAGCAGTATCATATGTAAGTGTAAATCAGGTTTGCACATTGTTTGGTGGCTCGCCTTTATATAAAACAATCCAATAACTTATCATCGTATAACATTTATACATGTACGTATAAAGAAATAAAAATAGGTAAAGAGAAAAATGAACCATCTTTGGGGTGGGGAACCGAAATTGGATAGAAGAAATTGCTAAAATGTGTTGTCATCAGGAGCAAACCTGTATGTAAAATTTGAGAGCGAATGGAAAAGCGGAAGTGCTTCAAAATTCGACTGAAAAGTTCCGTACCATCTCACAAGATCCAAGGGCGAGTTAATATAAGGGTGGTAATAATAATAATAATAATAATAATAATAATAATAATAATAATAAAAATAGAAACTGTGGTGAACAATAGTAAAAAGAGAAGAAACGATACCATTTTTCCACAATAAGTGTTTTATCTACGGATGCACATTTCGAGTGACCATGTCGTCTTCGTCAACGTAATACAATAACAGTAATTGAACAACTACATACTGTCTTATATACAGTAATCCCGCACTCAATGCGACTAGCCAATCATAAATTAGTATAGTGCACAACGGTTAGTTTATGTATTTGAATATTTCTATCCAATCTGAGACGTTCATTGGATCACTATCTAAGTTTAACAGTTCCTTCATTGGGATTTTTACAATTTCTACAGATTTCCATAAATTAAGCTAGGATTATATGTGAAATGTAACATTTTATAAAAATGATAGGCAATAAAATGTAATGTTTGCGACCTCCCTATACTCAAGGGAGTATCGTCCAGGTTCAGGGATTCGATTTGTAAGATTAAATGAAAAATACTCAAATGGGCATAATACGAGGGATGCTCAAAAAGTAATGTCGCGTATTTTTTTCTCGAAAATGATGGCAGATATGAAAAAATTGCGATATATAAAAGTTAGTGTGGTTTATTGTTGAAGTTTCCTGTTATTGTCGTGGGCATCCACCAAGCACTAGCGACGTGATAGTCCAAACAAGATAGCGGCTCTCATTTCATCGTCCAGTGCTTTTGAGCGGCGGATTGTTATGCGTTTTCTTTGTGCAAAAGGACTGAAACCAGTCGATATCCATAAGGAATTTGTGTCGCTGTACGGAGGTGATATCGTGCAGCTCCGAACAGTATCACCGAACATCGCTCGAAAGACGAGAGGACCTGCTGGACGAACATCGCTCTGGCCGGCCGCGGGAATCCATGACTGACAGCAACATTGCCGCTGTGGAAGCGCAACTGCGGGAGAACCGGCGGATTACCGTGAGAGAAATTGCTGCAACGTTGGATATTTCATATGGGACGGCGTGCGACATTGTTCACGAGCAGCTCGGCTTTTGCAAAGTGTCATGCATATGGGTGCCATGACAGTTGACGGCCGAACATCAAGGTGCTCGTTTCGATGCTTGTTTGCTGCATCTCATTCGATACCAGGAGAAGGGTCAGGATTTTTTGGATCGAATCATCACAGATGATGAATCATGGGTTCACAATTTGACGCCGGGAACCAAGATGCTAACGGCAGTTTGGAAACAACCTTATGTCCCACAACGAAAAAGTTAAAAGTGTGCCATCTGCCTTGCCGTGTTGACTGGTTTTCGGGATTACCGTGGTCTGATACTGCTTGAGTTTCTTCCATCGCATACCATTGGCAGTTCCGAATGATAGAGAGGCACATTGAGGAATCTTCGAGCGATCATACGCAGGAAAAGACTTGATTTGTCAATGGAAGACATCTTGCTGCGCCACGACAACGCACGTCCCCACAAAGCGAAACGGTTCACTGACCTGTTACAGCGAATCACTGGGAAACACTGCTTCATCTTCCATACAGCCCGGACCTCGCTCCCAGTGAGTACCATATCTTCGGCCCATTGAAAAAGTTACTGGCTGGTCAACATTTCCGTGACGACGACGAGGCTAAGTCGACAGTTAGCAACAGGTTCCACACTCAACCGGACGACTTTTATCGACAGGGCGTGCACCGTTGGGATCGTTGCCTCAATCGGCTTAGAGATTATGTGGAAAAATAAAAGTTGAATTGTCCTATCGAATGTACATGTGTTTATTTTTTTCCGGTCACGATTTTAGAGAAAAAAAATACGCGACATTACCTTTTGATCACCCCTCGTAAAAAACAACAATGAATTTTAATTAGGTATACACAAATACTTTAAATGGTTAAAAGGAAACAAGGGCAAAGCAAAGCAATATCAACAAACACTGGTAAAGCACACGAAGTGCAGCTAAATTATTCAGTTAAGTTACATTATTGCTCAAGTGATCAAACAACAAATAAATTCCATAATTTCATGAATATATATTGCTTGTAAAGGCAAAACCATGGCACGAGATCACACCAATTAGATAAACAAAATAAAATCGCATACATTCGAGATAAGCACTTCAAAACATAACTATTGAGGTGACTTCACAACAGAAGAAGTATCTTCTAATTCAGTAATACGCTTCTTAGAAGAACAAAGAAAAAACTTGCCAGCGCAGAACCTTCAACACAAACAAAAACAATGCATGCAACTTACAGCCAACAAGTCAACCACCCATCATTGGCGATCCAACAGGTAAATCCACACCTGTGTCAACTCACACAGCTCCAGTGGATATAAGTCTTTACGATCAAAAATTGCAAAACTATGCAATCCATGGGTAACATATACTCTGTTGCAAAATTATAAGACCTCACAACAATGTAATTGTTTAGACATTGTTTATTGATTTAAAGTAATCATTGTATTTTTCTTGTAAAGTTAATACAAAATAAACACATTTTCAAGTGAAAACGTTTGTTTCAACACTCACATTTTTTAGCAAAATAAGAAAATAAGAAAACAACTGTTACAGAACTATAAGACCAGTGACAGAAATAATATCTAATGCAAATTAGGAACGTCCCATTCTGCATTAGGGTACATGATACAAATCAAATAAAGAGTTTAAACTCTAGGTAAGTCCATTACAGACTTTTTCTCTACCATACAGTAATGCCACGAGGCACAGAGTTGTCAGAACCTGAAGTGCGTAAAATGCACTCTTTGCATGGCTCTGGAAAGAGTGAAAGAGAAATTTCCCGAATAATTGGAAGGTCCAAGACAGCTATACATAATGTTTTAAAAAAAGATGATTACTATGGGACAGCCAAGCGAACAGGACGAAAGAAAGTACTGTCTGCCCGAGATGACCGACGCATTCACACCCTTGCAACGAAAGAGCAGCTCTCCACAAGACAGATTGCCCGTGAGATTGGACAACAGGCTAGTCATACAACAGTTTGGAGAAGCTTAAATTCGAATCCAACAGTTGTGAGGCGAAGGGCACAAAACTAACACCTGCACACAAAACAGCACGTCTCAACTGGTGCCAAGAAAGAATGTCCTGGACTTCCGAATGGCGACAGGTAGTGTTTTCAGATGAGAAGAGATTCTGTCTCGATGGTCCCGATGGATTTTCTCATTTTGGCATGATTTACGACATGAAAGACTCGAACGGTTCAGCAGGCAGATGGGTGGATCGGTCATGGTATGGGCGGCCATCGGATATGAAGGACTAGCTGATCTTGTATTTGTGGATGGACGCATGAATGCAGAAAAGTACCAAAGCCTCCTATACGAACATCTCGTTCCATTTGGGCCACTAATTGCAGGTGATAACTGGTTGTTTCAACAAGATAACGCCCCATGCCATGCTGCTCGATGCACCAAGAAGTGGTTCCAAGACCAGAAAATCAACATGATTCCTTGGCCATCCCTTAGTCCGGACTTAAACCCTGTCGAAAATGTCTGGGGCATCATGGTCAACAAGGTGTATGAACGCAATCGTCAATTTTCAGGGGTAAAGGAGTTGAAAATTGCCCTATATGAGGCATGGGATGCTATGAAGCTTTCAGTGATCCAAAACTTAATAGACAGCATGCCGAAAAGAGTCTTTGAAGTCATCAAGAATAAAGGTGGCTCCATTAACTATTAATTTGGATGTCAATAAACCAATTAGGAGCAATGATTGTACTGGTCATAAAGTTCTGTGACAGCTGTTTTCTTATTTTCTTATTTTGCTAAAAAATTTGAGTGTTGAAACAAACGTTTTCACTTGAAAATGTGTTTATTTTGTATTAACATTACAAGAAAAATACAATGATTACTTTAAATCAATAAACAATGTCTAAACAATTACATTGTTGTGAGGTCTTATAATTTTGCAACAGAGTGTACACACGTCTTATCCAATCTCAGTGTTATAATTAGACTAAGTTCTTCTAGCTACTGCTACAACTATCTAACATATTGACCAACTGATTGTTCCTCCGAACACTCTGCAGAACAGTTCATAAAAAGTGGCTGACTGATAACAATTAAGAATCATTCAGTTCCTAATAAAACGCCATGAATGCCATACAAGTAGGGCTACATTCCAGCAGGAAAAATATCAAGCCACTATACAGAAAGGAACAATTACAAATAACAGCCGTAAACGGTTGTTTACGAATTTGCTAGTTCATAATACTAAATTACAGTGGTAGGACCATCCACATATTAGTGGATTTTTCGTCCAAAACTACACAAGAGGGAAAATAAAATACTTTACACATTCAGTTTCTAGAGTATAGCCATCTCTTAAAGTCTGCCTGTGTTACATCACTAGGCAACGACGGAAACAGATTATAACAACAACATGTAAACATAGCCAACGCATATACCGCCCTAGCTTTCAGGAAAATTTCCTTACAGTTTTATTCCAGCGAGTACATATTCAGTAATAAGTACGTTTTCTATCAAAGCTAAATAGACTGCTGGCAAAAAATGCAACACCTAGAAGGAATGGGTCGATTTATTTGAAATTTTGCACACATGTATCATTGGTGTCATACAAGAAATGATTCAAATTGCAAGACTCTATGTCTAGAAGAACATTGTACAGGGTGGGATAGACCACATAAGTAGCTCGTATAACCGGCGCGAGCTTGAATGCAGTCCTCGACTCTTGCGTGCATGTGGTCATAAAGATGCTAGTTGTCGCCTTTGGATAGGTTGTTCCAAGCCTCCTTTTCGGCATTCGGCTTTTCAGTCGGGTCTTTCGCGATACCATTATAACCACGCAGCACGGTGTGCTTGCAGAAATGGGAGTCGGGCTAGAGGGATCCGTGCCCGCAGTCCTGCAGATAGCAAACGATTACCAATCTAGACAAAGCTGTGCCACTCTGGCCCTTATCTCTGCTGTAGATGCCGGACGTTTGCTCAAAGCTTCTTGTACGATTCGACGGTCTTGGCGAGAATCAGTAGTGCGTGGGCCTCCAGAACCAGGTCTACGTGAGTGCGTTCCTTCCGTAAACCACTGCTGACAATATGGAGTCACCACAGAAACATTACGACCGTTGTACGCCGCGATACGCCGATGAGATTCTCCAGCCTCTCGAAGTCCCACAATCCGACTTCTGTCAATCTCTATGAATTGCTGCATAGGAACGCGGCGGAGTGTGCGAGGCATTGCCGTTGTTGTCACTACACCTACAGTCAATTGTTCTAGTACAATGCAGATGCCAAACAATTGCCTCACGATTGTTCTGCTAAAATATCAGGTCATTCTGATCAGTAGTTTTCAAATTATCGATTTTTGAAATCGTAACTTTAATTGTAATCACCCTGTGCATTTGTTTTGTATTTTACTCATTATCATATTATCAAAATACATATGAAGCCCAAGAGTCTCACCAGCTGTGATTCAGTGTTCTAGGGGGGGGGGGGGTCACTTAAATAATTTAGTACCATAGAAGCCATAGTCCCGCTGCCGAATAAAATTAGGTCACTCACTATCGATATGGTCGATTCATTATCTACTTTCTCAGCTGAGACTTCTCAATTGAATGTTCATCAACAATACAGGGACATTGTTGTAACCAAGTGTTCCTCATCTCAACAATACAAATCCATTGTTGCTGAAGACTCAGTTGAGAAGGAGAAGACTCACCTGAGAAAGCAGATAATGAACAGGCCCTTAGTTTTCAGTCTCGCTGAAAGTCCAACGAATGAAAAAATCTGCCAACACAAAGGCAGATCAAATATTTGTTAGTTGATCAACCCAAAAGCTGCATGAACAATCTAAAAAGTTATTTTTGAAGATGGATATCTTGCAAAAGTATGTGCGACTGTATATCAGAAGACCATCATTTTGAAATCAATCAAAGATGAGAAAGTCCGCTAACCAAATTGCTACATTCATAAAGATCCCTTGTAGATAATAATCAAGTATCTCCGCTGGCGTCGATAAGCATAATGGATAATATTTTAAAAAAATCACCAGCTTAAAATATATTTTTCAGAACTGATGCATCTTTACCAGGAATCAACGCTACAAAAAACAGGCAATGATTGTTGATTACCAATGCATCAGCTAAAAAATTACAAAACTCTCAACACCATGAACAGATATTAGATTTTGCGAAGAGAGACTTAAATGTTTCTCTGGAACAATGCTAAAAAAACACACTGATCTGTCACAATTTTAAGAAGTGAAAAAATTTAACTTGTGTTAATTCACGTTTCGCTCAACATATTTTAAAATCTGGCCACAATTGTGATCCCAACAATTTTTATGATGATTACCTGTCTAGTATGATCCAGACGGTGAAGGCCCATGACAAAGACCTGGTGGCTAGAATACTGAAAAACTCGATGGAAATAGAGTAGCATACGAAATATAGAAAGCCGAGGCATATTCTTGACGTCACTTTGAAGGCATAAGCAACCCCTCCCCCCTTCTGACAATCTTCAATCTTATTATTTTTTCATAATGTGGAAGACCTCTTGGGTTAGTCAGGTTTCTTGCCTACTTCAGTGTATTTCATTTGGAATTTTTTCTTGAAGGATGAGCCTGAAAAATTGTACAAAATTGTAAACTTCACTGTTCGATTGTCAGTTTCTGTTACCTACTCTTATTGTATTACGCTGACGAAGACGACATTGTCGCTCGAAATGCGCATCCGTAGTTAATCATTTATTGTGGATTCTCACTTAAATATATCCACAATGATGGCAATTACTGAAATGATTTTTAGATTCTATATGAAATAGAATTGCTATAAAAATCAACTTGAATAATTAACTTTTGCTCAATAACATGAAGGAAGACATATCAGTCAGTGAGGAGGAGCAAAGACTAACTGACCATGTCGGTCCAAACAGCGCCATGATGGTAAGATTACGTATTTGGTTTATCTGCAGTAGCTCTAAACTAATAACCCAGACTTTGAAGCTTCTCATATAGTAATAGTACTAAGTAAGTCATTAGATGGATTTCCTATTTCCACAACGATGAAAAGAGCCCTACAGTTTTATTTTCCGTTACACTTTTTAAAAAGCAAATCCCTGACAAATTATCATTAATTATTGAATTTTTATCACTAAGGGATTATTCCATTATTTAGAGAAATTCAGTAAGTATATATTCTGAGGGATTTTTGCATAAAGATTAAAAACGAAAGCTTTCATTTTTTTTTAAATCTCATACAGAAAAACGCTCGCTCTTCTATTAAAAAAATAATCATTTTTCCCGCTGATTTTTTAAATTTTTTTTGCCGTTGTCGAGTAGCCTCTAAGCTACAGTCTACTGATGAGTTGGGTATTATAGTTAGATTTATTTTCAAAGAGAAAGCACAAGTTTACTCTTATCCAAACAAAAGTCGAAGCTCAATTTATCCGAGCAGGAAATGGGTTTTATCCCCTCCTCCCTCTCCTTCTTTCGTTATAGTACTGTATTAAAAAAAAGAAAAAAAAAAGAGAGAAATCGTGTACAATCCACGCATGTTCATCGCCATGACAACCATATGGATCCCCTTTCCATTTGATGGTTTTGCGTGATTTGGACGAGGGAGTTAAGGGAAGGGGGCCATGAGGGAAGGGTAGCCAAGGGGAGCCCTCCTCCGGTTCGTTTTCTGAAATCTTCTGCCAGATTGTTTGGTGAACGGATAGCGAAAAAGAAGGGAAGCAGCGGATTTAAATATTTTATTCATTTACTCTTTTGTTCGACCAGACTAAAACGATGATCAAGAATTAATGCGATTTATTTCTCATGGTGAAAAAGTCAGTTTTTTTATGTGATGGTTAGTTACGTTATTTAGAATTTGTCGCATAATTCTTCATTAATCCATAGTGCAAAGAACGAAAACTCTAAATGGCTATTAAAAGTCTAAGCTCAGCGAATAATTACCTTGTTCTACAAAGTTAAATGTTATGGTGTAAAAAATATGATATCTTTACGTTTTCAAGTTCATTGAATACGAAAATGATGCTAAAGTTGTTTGGTTTGCCCTTATTCGAAATAACAGCACTTATTACATATCACTTCTCTACATATATAGCAGAAATTGTCGGCGTTATTTACACACAACAAGGCCATATTTCTACTTGTCCATAAGAGCAGAATGTCGGATAAAATTCTCATGGAAGCACTTCCCAGACAGCACCACCGCTGATCGCATTGTTGACCATGCAGAAACACTAGCAGATCTTTTAATCTCTTAATGGAACCGTAATGTGAGAATGCTGCCAACAGTGTAAATGTGGGCCCCAATATTTGATGGAAAACTCTGTAATTTGAGTCAGGTCACGGCAGTAGTGCGAAAACTAGAGCTAAACTAGATATTTCAATGTCATTTCGAATTCAATGACCCTTAATTAGTCAAAATTAGCTACTCTCATTTCCATAATATTTTGGGTGTTGAACAGTGTTATTTTAAGGTTGACTGAGTTATTGGAATTGAAATGTTTCTTTTAATGTTAATTCTTATTTTTAATAGTTTTTAACAAAAATTGTCTTTGATTGATATAATGAAATTTCATCCAGTTTTAACACGCAAATTTTTTGAAAACATG
Organism: Rhysida immarginata; assembly: GCA_023313115.1. Taxonomy (NCBI): domain Eukaryota; kingdom Metazoa; phylum Arthropoda; class Chilopoda; order Scolopendromorpha; family Scolopendridae; genus Rhysida; species Rhysida immarginata. The sequence goes on along the minus strand of JAHWFO010107143.1, from coordinate 1,054,241 downwards.
AAAGATACTTCGTTTATTATTTATCCCGTTTTACATGCAAGAATCTATGAAAGATTTGTTTTAAACGCTTGAAGTTACTCGTATATAGGATGTCTCAACCTTTCAAAATTCTTCAGAACCTGGCTTCGCGTTTCTTACATATAAAGAAAACATAGAAGTAAAAAAAAAATTAGTAATAATGATTTTTTAAATTTTCATTTTTAAATAAAATATTAATAGATAGGAAAATAATTTTGTTTTGTGAAGTTCCTAAATCCCTCTTCCCGAGCGACCTTATTCAACAGAAATTGAAACAGGTCATCATTAATTTCATGCCAGAACTGAAAAATTGAACTCCTCTTTGCTTGATGGCTTCTTCGAATATCTTCAAAACAACATTTTATTAAAACACGACTCTTTTATTTCATTTTCTCTGTTCTAACCTTGTTTACTAAAGCAGGAATTGATTAAGAAGATGGCTTTTGAACCAATGACGCAAGATTGCTTGAGCACACATTAATTAATATTTCGTCATTTTCAAGAACCTTTTAATGAAATATCTTCTCATCTTGCGCAAACAGTTGCCATTCACATCCACTTGATGCTGACATCAAATACGATAAGAATATGATAATATTTGAATTCTGGATGGACGGGAGAGAACAAATAACACTAAAGATACATTCTAATTCTTATGTTTAATCTTCACAAATCACAAATCCGTTAATCAAAGTAATTAAAATATATATACAAACCCCTGGCGATAATTATGCGACCACTCTTTACACTTCACAAATATCTGAAAAGAATCAATTTATTTCACAAACGTAGCAGTAAATAACATTCACGAAAGATTATATGGATATAGCAATAGTCCATAATAATCTTTCGCCATTTGTGAGTATTTAAATACATCTTTTTACGGGGTGCATAGGGTAGTTGAGGACATAAGATTGAGCACCTGCTGTTATTGTACACTAATATCTGTACTTTCATCTTTACAGAGCATCAATGGCGGACTATCAGCTAACGCAAGATCTTCAGGTGTCCATCAGAGCCGTCGCCCGATATCTCCAGGTATTCGTAGGGACATTCCGCACTGTGGTGTATGAAGACCTTCGTTATAAGTCGTATGTTCTGAGGAAAGGGCAGTTCATGACGGCGAAAACACAAGAATAACGACTGTTTCGAGCAAAGCCGTTATTAAATAAGGTCAAACATGCTGATAAACCTGGCATGTTCTGGTTTTATTTCCGATGGAAAAAAATTCGACCAGGACCGAAAGGTGAACCTGCGAAATAACAGACGGTTAAGTGCGGATCTGAATAAAATCCCATCGAAAATAACCTTATGGAGGCTGAAGAAATTGGTGAATGAAAAACATCTTCAAAAAAGTCGGGAGTTAAATGCAGCTAGAAAAAAAAGTTGGTAGAAAATTGGTAAAAAAAAAAAAAAAAAAAAAAAAAAACAATCAAAAATTGATAAACAACATGCCTCAGAGAATTTTTGCAGTCATTAAAGCCAAGAGAAGCTCTACAAAATTTTAATTGATTGCATTTCATGAAGAGATCGAGATCACAAAATTACTTCCAAACACTTCAGTGATCGCAAATTTATTTCTCTACGCGTTCTTTCTTTCTTATTTTTGTGTAATTAATTAGATGGAATTAAATATCCAGGATTGGTGGAAAAATATTATGGACTACTAGCTGATATTCCCGGCGTTGCTCGGGCTCTTTTTTTGAAGCAAAACGAGTTAACATGAGATGTTTCACCATACAAACTTTCATCACCCTTTGGGGATGTATTTTGAGAAATGCCAAAAGACGTTTTTCATATTTGTATTGTAGAGTATTTATGCTAAATTTTAAGTGAATCAACTAAAAAGAGTGTTTCACAATACAAACTTTTACTTCTAATTTACACCCTTAGGGGCTAGATTACCAAAAATCCTTTCTTATTGCGTGACTAAGACATTAAAGGAACCAACTGTCCAAATTTCGTGTATCTGACTTCAGTATTTCGGCTCTGCGTTAATGGGACAGTCAGTCACCCAAACAGTCACTCTGACAATTAGGTTGGCCACTAGACCATACGCAAACAATCAATTAGTCACACAAACAGGACTTCTCTCTTTATTCAGTACCGAAAAGTGCTTTATGCTATCAGTGTGGGGAAACGTGTCTGTCTGTCTGTCTGTCCGTCTGTCTGTAACTCAAACTCCTCCGAAGCTATGAAAGATTTTCAAAATCTGTTTTCGTCAGTCGATGAATATGGTTCATGGCACGAACCAGTTACAAATATTATCTAAATCTAAATTAAATTCATTGGCACGTGCACAAATGGTACCTCTATTTTCCCGCCTAGCAATTTTCAATGGGAAGATACCGAATGGGCAAGAAATAACGTGAGGTGTTCAGAGATCGCTAGTGGGAATTCTATTAGGCCAAATGCAGTACATTTTGGTGTATATACTTAGTGGAACATGCAGTTTCGATTTCTGCAAAAAAAAAAAAAATAATAAATAGTACCAAAAGTCGCCATAGGGGGCGCTTATTTCAAGAAAACAATGAATACATTTGTATAAGCGCGTTCCGTGTGAGCAATCATGACAATAAAAGGCACGGCTGATGATTTCTCATCATTCACGAACGAATGGCCTGACGATGACGCTTACTCTGCCTGACCGGGCGTTATTAGTCAAATTGTTTTATCAGAAGAGCGACAATGCAAGTGCTACCCTTCGTGAATTCCGGCGATTGAAAACGTTACGAAGAGGACCGATGAGCATAACTAACTTACGAAAAATGATTGAACGATTTGAATCTACCGGAACTCTAGGAGTGCAACTAGTCCGGGGACGCAAACGAATCAGGCAGCAACACGTTGAAGAAGTTGCAACTGCTGTTGTGGAACAGGAGATGACTACTGTGCAGGGTACCAGCAGTGCACACGCAATAGCACGCCAAACAGATATCCCATATTCGACGGTGAGGAAAATATTGCATAAGATATTGACATTTTATCCCTATAAACTCACACCTGTTCAACAATTGCTTCCTGGAGATGAACGTACCCGAACTGACTTTTCGTTGAGATTTTTAGCACGTATGGAAGTGGATGGTGCATGGCCATGGCAAATTTTATGGAGTGATGAGGCACATTTTTATTTGAATGGTGATATCAATACCCACAACTGCCGTATTTGGGGTGCATCAAATCCACAAGTGTGTCTGCCAACTCCTATGCATTCACCGAAACTAGCAGTTTGGTGCGGCTTTACTGCTTCTATCATCATCGGCCCGTACTTTTTTGAAGAAATCCGTCCCCGTGGACCGGTGACTTGTTCCGTCAATTCTGCCAGATATGCCGATATGCTTGAGAATTTTGTGATACCACGATTGCAGGAAAAAGGTTCTACCATTTTTATGCAGGATGGTGTGCCACCGCACATCGGACGTCAGGTGCAGCAGATCTTGCGAGAACGTTTTTCAGACAACTGAATAATTAATCGTGCATTTCCCATGGTATGGCCACCCAGGTCGCCTGATCTCAACCCTTGTGATTTTTGGTTATGGGGATATTTGAAAAGCCTTGTGTATCAAGCACATGTTCCTGATCTCTCAACTTAAAGGATCAAATAACGTTACATATCAGACTAATTAATGCAGATATGCTGCGAGCTGCCGTAGAAAATTTCGTGTATCGCAAGCAGCTATTGGAACAGCACACTGGTGGTCATATTGAAACACATTTGGAATTAAAAATAAAACATTGTTTATTGTTGTAACTAAAGTTGGTTTGTACGGTATTTGTTCATTTGACAATTAGGTATTCATTGTTTTCTTGAAATAAGCGCCCCCTATGGCGTCTTTTGGTACTATTTTTTTTTTTTTTTTGCAGAAATCGAAACTTCATATTCCACTAAGTTTATACACCAAAATGTACTGCATTTGGCCTGATAGAATTCCCGCTAGCGAGCTCTGAACACCTCACGTTATTTCTTGCCCACCCGGTATATTGAGCAATATATCAAACAAATCGTAATGACGAGATAGAAGCGGATATAAATTACTACTTTCGCCAATTAATAAATAAGGTTCCGGGAATGAACCATTTTGAAAATGGTTGAAATCGAAACAATGACACGTGCTCTAATAGTACCCTTATGACACCCTCAAAAATTTTCAGTGCTAAAATATGGCATGTAATATATCAAACGACTTGGAATGATGTTTCAAGAATGAATATAAAGTAAAATTAATGGTAGTCGAAATTGTTTTCAAAAAACCTGGTTTAGTAGAACCATTATGGTTCTTTGGAACTTTCAAAGGACCAACCAATCACCCACAATCACGTGGTGAACTGTTTGTAGCTTACAGTCACACTGCACAAGGAAAGCTGAATGTTGATATTTCCACCATGTTAGGCATGCAAATCAAAAAATTAACATAAATTACCATACTCACATTCTCTTTCATGCGGAAAAGCAAATTAAAGGCATGTTTCAGCACACAGAAGACAGAACAATTCCAGGATGGCAAGCTACACGGCTCCGGAAATGGTCAACATGATCTTCTGCTTCGGAGAGGCAAGGAGAAACCTACATGATGCAGTTAGGTTGTATCGAGGGAATGTTACAGACAGAACAAACGCCATCCATCTCGTCAAAAATTGCGTCACATTATTCAAAGATTCGAGGCTACAGGGAATGTTAATGCAGAACGAGGACGACCAAGGGCACAAGGCGACGAGGATACAATAACACTTGTTCTGGCTGCAGTTGATGCAAATCCCCACACAAGCAGCAGAGCAATTGCTGCAGATGTTGGGTGCCATCAGAGAACTGTTCTCAACGTTCTACACGCACATCATTTTCACCCATAAGGAGTTCCTGCCATTGGATTATGTTGCTAGGGCCTTCTGCAACTGGTTACTTACCTGCCTGGATGACAATCCAAACTTCATTCATGAGGTGTTGTGCACAGATGAAGCCCAGTTCACCACGGATGGAGTTATCAACAGGCACAACCATCATCATTGGGCAGACGAAAACCCACGATGTCTGCGAGAACCAACTCATCAATTGAAATGGAGAAGCAATGTGTGGTGTGGACTGTACAATGACACTGTTGTTGGAACGTATTTTTACGATGGAACACTGACTACAGAACGCTACCGGGCTGAAATTCTCAACGTGGTAGTCATAGACTTCATTGACAATTTGCCATCGGCCTCGTATCAACGCACGTGGTTTCAGCATGATGGAGCTCCTCCACATTACGGGTTGGTCGTTCGCGAGCGTCTAAGTGAGATGTTTGGACAACAATGGATTGGCCGAGGAGGACCAGTTCGTTGGCCACCCCGCTCCCCAGATTTTACACCACTTGACTTTTTCTTGTGGGGATACCTGAAGGACAAGGTATAAGCTACGCAGCCCGCCTCACTGGAGGATCTGGTTCAACGAATCCAGGAAGCGTGCCGAGGAGTGACACCAGCCATGCTTGCCGAAGTTTTAGCGTCAGTTAGGTTCCGTGCCCAATTGTGTTATGGTGCCCACGGTCGTCACATCGAGCATTTTGTTAATTAACTTTTTTTTAAACTGTTTGAAGTAACTTTTTTGTGCCGTGTGACTGTTTGTAAGCTACAAACAGTTCATCACGTATTTGTGGGTGATTGGTTGGTCCGATTTGGATGATTTTGTTTTGTTTTGTTTGTTTTTTTATGCTGAACAAGTTTGCAATTGGGTTTTTTTCTCTATCCCTTACGGCTTTTGAAATAAATTTTGAATGTGTCCTAATTTGCATATTTGGGATGATGAAAAGTGCACCATGGGATAGGCCACCCACAACTTCCTATTCATTGGATTCATCAAAATTGACATATCTGCTTCCGTTCAAAAAATAAAAGGGGTGTTCAGACTTTTGTATTCACCCTGTATATCAAACAACTTGGAATGATGTGTCATGAATGAATATAACGTAATAATAATGATAGTTGAAATTATTTCAAAGGTACGTGGTTTAATGGTATCATTATGGTCCATTAGAAACTTCCAATGTTAACATAGGGCGGTTTAAAAATATAGTTCCGCGAATGGTTTAGTTTAATATTTCAGTACTTGGTTATGTCATTCCTTAATGGTTTATTAAGTACCGAAAGGTGCTTTATGCTATTAGTGTGGGGAAACGTGTCTGTCTGTCTGTCTGTCCGTCTGTCTGTCTGTAACTCTAACTCCTCCTGATTGAAGATTTTCAAAATCTGTTTTCGTCAGTCGATGAATTTGGTTCATGGCACGAACCAATCACAAATGTTATCTAAATCGGTTCATTGGCACGTGCACAAATGGTACCTCAATTTTCCCGCCTAGCAATGTTCAATGGAGAGAGATATTAAGTAATATATCAAACAAATCGTAATGACGAGATAGAAGCGGATATAAATTGCTATTTTTGATAATTGATAGATATGGTTCGGGAAATGAACCATTTTGAAAATGATTGTAATCGAAACAATTGCACGTTCTTTAATGGTACACTTATGACACCCTCAAAAATTTTCAATGATAAGATATGGCATGTAATATTTCAAACAAATTGGGATGAAATGTAATAAATGAATATAACGTAAAATTAATTATAGTCCAAATTGGTTTCAAGGAACCTGGTTTAGTGGAACCATTATGGTTCATTGGAACTTTCAATGCTAAAATATGGCATGTAATATGTCAAACGAATTGGAATGAGGTGTCATGATTGAATATAACGTAAAATTATTGATAGGCGAAACTGGCTCAAAGACACCTGGTTTATTGGAATCATTATGGTTCGTTGAAACTTTCAATGCTAAAATATGGCATGTAATATATCAAATGGCTTGGAATGATGTGTCATGAATGAATATAACGTAAAATTAAGGATAGTCCAAATTGGTTTCAAGGAACCTGGTTTAGTGGAACTATTATGGTTCATTGGAACTTTCAAAGCTAAAATATGGCATGTAATATATCAAATGGCTTGGAATGATGTGTCATGAATGAATATAACGTAAAATTATTGATAGTCCAAATTGGTTTCAAGGAACCTGCTTCAGAGGAACCATTATGATTCATTGGTACTTTCAATGCTAAAATATGACATGTAATATATCAAGCGACTTGGAATGATGTGTTATGAATGAATATAACGTAAAATTATTGATAGTCGAAATTGGTTTCAAGGAACCTAGTTTTGTATAAACATTACGGTTCATTGGAACTTTGAATGCTAAAAAATGGCATGTAATATGTCTACTGACTTGGAATGATTTGTCATGAATGAATATAACGAAAAATTGCTGATAGTCGAAATTGGTTCAAAGGTGCGTGGTTTAATGGTATTTTTATGGTCCATTAGAAACTTACAATGTTAACATAAGGCAGCTTAAAAATATAGTTCCGCGAATGGTTTAGTTTAACCTTTCGGTACTTGGTTTTTGTCATTCCTTAATGGTTTATTATAGTAGTATTGCCCTCTTAAGGGGTAAATTTCTAAAAATCATGAAACATATCTTTCTTAATTTCTTACCAAAGAGTCAAATAACAATTTTCTTGGATTTAATTTAAAAAATAACTTTAATAATGACGGACTTTCATACAAACTTACATCCACTATTTTACCGCCTTAGGGGATGAATTTCGTAATATCCTTTCTTAACGGGTGCTTAAGTTACAAAAAAAATCTACTTTCAAAATTTCATGTAATTAGCTTCAGCGTTTTCGGCTCAACGTTAATTAATTAGTCATTCAGGATATGTTCTGTTATACAGGGTGTCCAAAAAGTCTGGTAACATGGCAGATATCTCGGAAACTAAGCATTGTACGAAAAAATTTCCAAAATCATAAGTGAATTACCGTAAATACTGTATTTAGCGCCGGACTTGAAATACCGGCCCGCCTGCATTAAGCGCCTGGGGGTCTGCTGAAATTTCGCAAATAAGCGCCCGGGCGCTTAATACAGTATTTACGGTATTTCAGGGGGAAATTCATTAACCAAAAAATTAACCCCCCCCCCCTAGTGATCCAACTGTTTAGGAGATAGAGGCCCTGAAAGTGTGAAACGTTTAAAGTTTTGAACCCAATTTTATCGATGAAGACAAATAGAGAGAGAGAGAGAGTGGGTCTTACAGACATTCCTATTCTACTTTTTAATGGTCTTTAAGAATCCGAAGTCAGAATTTCAAAAATCCAATATTTTTCAATACACACTCACATTCTCTGCCTTCATAGGACTGCTGCTCCCTAGATTTTGCTTCTGCACTAAAAAATTTTAAATGTTTGAAATTCTGACTTCGGATTCTTAAAGACCATCAAAAAGTAGGATAGGAATGTGTGCAAGACCCACCTTCTATCTCTTTGTCTTCATCGATAAAATTGGGTTCAAAACTTTATAAGTGCCACATTTTCAGGGCCGCTATCTCCTAAATAGTGCAGTTCATTTAGACATGAAGTTCGCATTAAATGTAGTAGTAGGTTTGACTTTTTTATGTTGTTAGATTCGGTCCCAGTAGTATATACTCAATTTTGCAACTTCGAAATCCCTGTGCTAACTCAGGGGTACGCTAAAAACCGCGATTTTTTTGGACTATTTTCACGTTTTGTCTTGTAGCTCCAATACTGTGTATTTTATTGCAAAAGCCTCTATATTCTTTTATAAAGTAAAGTAAATTTGCTAGAATTTGAGCGCAAAAGGAGCTCTGTAAGTTTAACAGCTGCCGAGATACAGCTCTTCAAAGATAAGCAATGTTTATCAAAAATATTTTTTTAACCTATCGTCCATGTTTCGAGACAAATATCGCCACAAGGACGTATCCTACTACCCCTGCTATGAAAGAAAAGTATATAGGAACTTTATGTAGCTTTCATTTAAGCACAGAGCACGTTCCTGTAGACCTAATAGTTTTCGAGAAAAGGATCAGAAACTGGAAATAGTGAAATTGCTGATTACCGCTAGCGATTCATATGGTTTTATTTATATTTCCTGATATATTATGAGTAGTATGGTTTCCTGAAAATATATAAATATTTATTTTATATTTATTTTACTTATGCTTTCTATGATTTTTCTTATTATTTGATGATTTGTGGGTTTTTTAATAAGAAGAATACAGCAAACGTGTGAAGTTTATTACAAGAGCATAATGAGTACAGTCGGTAGCTAAATTACAGACGATATAACAAACTTACAATATACTGAAAACTTACATCACTAAACAAAATTACAAAAGTATTGAAAAATCAAGCAATCACAAAACTTGTTTTTGTGGCATTTAACACAAACATGGACATGAAAAACCTACTAAATTACGCATTATAATACATAGGTACTCATTACATAAGTAAAAAGACATTACACTAAGAATATGTTGGTTTCGTTGATGGGCCGGGTGTATCCTCAAAATCTTCGATGTGTTTCGGCTGTGCAAATTGTTTAGGAGTCTCTAGGTTTATGTCTTCTTTGTCAGATTCTTCCATCTTGATGGCTGGTATGTTGAGGCAACGCTTCCCTTCACAGGATCTGCAGAGACAGAGCATTTCAGGCCAGCTACCTGGCATTTACACCATCACAGCCTTTCTTGCAAGTGCACGAGAGTCCCTTGAGGAGCTTCTGAAGGGCAGGGTCATTCTTCATCGTAGTAGGCATCAGCCCTTGTTGTATCTTCTCCAACCCCCATCCAACAGGGTCTTTTTTCCCGCAACCACTTCTGCACCTGGTGGTTTGTGCGGTAGGAGTGGTAGGAGGCAGACCCTTCTGTTGGGGGCAGACGAGCCAAATTTACCTTGCGTGAGTGGCAGCCTTCACGAAGTACTCATAGCGAACGCTGTGGAAGGTGCTGTTTTCATTCCCACCGCAAAGTGCCACAAGGCATCGTTCGCCTACCTTAGCTATTGCCTCATGAGTAACATCTGGATCTCAGAAAAGTGAAACTTCGTTGATATGGTGGGGATGACGTTGGAAGGCGGATATCAGTTTTGATTTACCTTTCCAAAACAGGACAGAGGTAGTGTCACAGCCCGTGAAGGCGTTTAAAAACAATACCAACTGAGGAGGGATGGATAATCCTCCATGATTAAACGAATTTGATGTACACTGAGTTAGCAAAACTCATGGGATATTTACTTAATATCTGGTCGGGCCTCCTCTGGCCCTGTGGAGTGCAGCAATACGGCGTGGTAGTGAGTCTGCAAGTCCCTGGTACACTTCTGGAGGCAGTTGACACCAGATAGTCTGCAGAGCCGAAGATAGTTGCTGCCCGTTCGTGGGCGGATGATACAGTGCCAGGAGCCTGACTTCAACAGCATCCCAGATATGCTCGATGGGATTCATGTCAGGGCTCCGGGCTGGCCAGCTCAGTCGTTGGACCTCTCCTGCATGCTCCTCGAACCATTCGCGGACGACATTGGAGCGATGTGGTGGAGCATTGTCATCTTGAAAGACTGCTACGTCGTCAGGGTGTTGAAATGTCAAAAACGGGTGCAGATGGTCTCCGATGAGTTGACGATACCGTGGACCATTCAACGTTTGGTCCAGGATAAACAGAGGGCCCATTCCAAAACAGGAAAATGCACCCCAGACCATCACTGATGCCCCACCACCCTGCACCACCACCTGTTGGCATGCGTGATCCATCGTTTCGAGAGGTCTGCGCCACACACGGTGCCTCCCATCAGCGTCGTACAGTTGATATCGTGACTCATCTGACCATATGACGTTACGCCACTGTTGCAGAGTCCAGCCAAGATGGTTGGTTGCAAATGTACGCCGGAGTGTCCGATGACGCTGGGTAAGCATTGGCACCCGTGTAGGGCGACGGCTGCCAAACCCGAGGGCATGCAGATTCCGACGGATTGTCCACCGAGAGACGTTTCTAGTGCGGCCAGTATTGAACTGGTCTGTTATTTGCTGCACTGTTGCGCTCCTGTCTCTTTGAATCATTCGTCCCAGGAGTCGCCGGTCTCGATCATTCAGGGCAGCTGGACGCCCGGTATGGTGCCTGTTGTGGACTGTGATGCCTTCATCTAGCCATTCCCGATACATCCTGGAGACAGTTGAGCGGGGAAAGCCAAATTCCTGCACCACTGCCGAAATGGAACATCCCATGCGTCGGGCACCTACTATCATACCCCGTTCAAAAGACATCAACTCGCGACGACGTGCCATTTCTGATTAATCACTTATCCAAGATTTTCCCACAACGTCTAATGGTTCATTCCCAGAATCCGTTACCCCTGTGAATTCGTGAGCCATGCCCATCAATCAATGTGCTTGCTATCCCATGAGTTTTGCTAACTCAGTGTATATTGTGTAGATCCTGACTCACCTCTGCTACCTTTAGTGGCAGGTCCTCCAATTATTTCACTGCTGAAGCTTATTATGTTCTCATTAGCTGAAAACGGTGGATGAATGTTGAAACAATTCATGAGTTTTTCCATATCAGCAGTGTCTCTTGCGATACGTGAGGGCCTCATGTCGACGTGATGTTCGGAGGTTGGGCACGATATACACCAAAATTATTCAAGTCCCTCGCAGATATTCAACATTTACGCCATTCCCCCAGTCCACCGAGGAAGTACACTGCTGGTAATACCACGACCACGGGTTAATCCTCCCAAACTTTATGGATCTCATAAGAACTTGCTCTAAAATCAAGTCGGTCCACAGACCAGACCAGAATTTATCAGATCGGCGAATCGTAAAGTTTCCATCTTGTGTGAACGCATGGAATTCTCTGGGATCCATCCTTTGCTGTAAGTTGTTCATGTCTTGGAGGTATAGTCGAGCACTTTTGGCATAAAAAATGACCTGCCGAGTGGAAGAAAGGAAGCATTTTGCTTATTGATTCCAGGTGAAGGTCCCAATCTCCCATCCCCTCAGTCTATAAATTTCTGCATGTGCGTAGTCATTTGATAGTATTGCACCCAGAGCTTTGAAGTTGGACCTTCTTTCTCCAGTTTATCAACAGCTGTTTTGAATTTGGCACTCAGGACTTGGACAGTTTCATTGTCATTGGCCAGTAGGATCATGTTCCTTACGGTTTCATCAAGAAGTGTTTCAGTTTCTCTTCGTTCCTCTTCCGTGAAGTGCATGTCATTTTAAATCAACTTTGCCAGTGCAAGATTATATAACATGTCAGCTCTTACGTCCCGTGAGTGTGCATGTCTATTCAGAATTACGTCCACGCTATTCTCGTCGTATATAATCGTAAGCAAATCCTTCAGACCACTGCCGGCCATTATTCGTCAATGGCGCCCATGAACGACATCAGTAGATGAAAACCCCCTAATCTCACCACCACATTCTATAGCTGAGAATGTTGGCAGCTCTCTACAATGTCCCTGGCTTTCATATAAAGAGGCTGTCACGGAATTTGGAGCCCGATCCGGAAAGGAAAAAGAATTCCGCGACTCGGATATTTATAAATAGTAATTTTAAACGAAGAGTGAAGGAGACCCCCCCCCCGGGAAAGGAGAATGGTTCGTTCGCGCAAGTCGCGAGACGGAGCCATGAAGGTGAGAGGGGAGCGCGACGAAGGGGAGAAGAGTTTTTGCCGCCAAAGTAGACGTTTGAACGGGCAGGAGCCGAGAGCACGACGTTTGGTGCTATTCGGACGTTTTGTGGCAATATAGCAGAGGAGAAGAATGCTTCTCAAGAAGCTGGGAATTACAGGAGATTCGTCAAGCGTTTCCAGGCCAAGTTTAAATATGAAACTAATAATCTATGTTTATTAAATTCAAGAGAGCGTCGCGGGAAAGCCAAGCAGCCGTTTGTAGGAGAAGAAGAACCCCGTCAGAGGAACTGGTCGGCGTTTCGACTCCCCGCTGCAGTAGAGCTGACCAAGCCCGTTGTACACGGCTATCACGGTAATGACTTTTTGACTAACTTTATTGCCACGGACTTTCGCATACTTTTGAACGGTTTACGACTCCCTTATTTGTCTTGCTGTTTTATCGCGGTATCGCGAGACAGCCATAAGGTTTTTGCTGAACTAAAGTTTTTTCGATATGGCATACGAGTGTGTGGAATTTTTCTATATAGCGTCAAGGCCTATAAAGTAGGTTTTTTTTTGTGCTCGCTGACCTGTGCAGATAATTAAAAGAAAAATAGTTGCACTCTCAGTGCGGTTTAACCGGCAACAGGAAATTCGTTTGCGTCGTATGGACGGCCAACGTGTGTTATTCAAATATGCGAAAAATTTTGTATGCTGACTAGAGTGTTGGAGCAGCTGTTGCGCTGCATGGGAGCAGTCGGCGGTGCTTTTATTTAGTTTGCGGTAAATAGGTGACCGCATAGGAACCTTTGGATACCGATTAGGCATTTTAATGATTGGAAGCCCTGATTGCTTATTGGTGGGCGCCTTTCGCTAAGGCATGCTATTTCCGTTGTTTGTATGCGTAACCATGTTTGCATTTATGGGTCAGATTCAACAACCTTTCTAATTAAAGACGCCCTAATTGCTTATTGGACGGCAATCAAGATTTTATATGATAACTACTATTATCTTAGTTATGATTGATATCATGCTAAACTTTAATTCAAGCAGCTTACGATATTTGAGGGCGAGATAGCCCAGGAATATAATTTTAAAAAAATATATACATTTAATTAAGGACTTGTTTCGATTGAACTAATCTTGGAATTTATTTATTTTGTTTAAAATTTTTCATGGATGCTGCGATGGAGAGCTGGGATGCAGGAGCGACTTGGCAACGGAGCAGTCCGCAGCGATGAACACAGTGTACGTGTCGACATCGTAAGAGAAAGCCTGGAAAGAGAAGAAGCATCAGTTTATCTCAAAGTTGCCAATGAAGACATAGGCTACTGATCAAGTTACGGAAACGACGTATCTGGATTTTACTTACTCGTCATTGTACTTTCCTTCTTATGGGTCTTGGAGAAGATAAAACATTTCACATTAATTGTTATTCTGACTTTTTCGGATAAGCAAGATATTTAATTTATTTTTGCCTGAGTTAATGGACTTATTGAACAAGTTGTTTAATAAACTATTTGATTGCTTTACAAGCTGTTTCACCTGTTCTGTAAATAAAATATTAAATTTCACGCTTCCACGTTACAGAGGCTGATCAAATGTGATAAAATACGTTTTCTGGCAATGATTGTCAAAGAAACTTGTAAGCACTGTGTCATAGTCTGTTGCGGGAGCGTGAATGAAGGGAAGAAAAACAACTTTAGAGCATTTGAAGTCAAGCCCAACTGTCGCCTGCTCCATGAAACCATTCCAACCTGGTATGCTTGGCAGGTTTGATGACTTTCCATACAACTACAATAGCTCTGGGGCTAAGGGCTGTATGTCACTGTCAACCTCATTCAATTCTGTGATCGGAATAGATGACAAGCCAGCGTTCTTCCGTACGGTGGACTGAATGAGATCAGTAGTTCCAAAGGAAGCTATAGAGTCAGCAGAAACGCAATTCTTTACGCGTGAAATGTTTTCGTCAGGCAGGACGGATGAACCCGGCATAATTATTATGATCCCACCCAATTCGTGGGTGTGTGGTGTGATGAAAGTTTAGATCGCATGAACTTTGAGTTGTTCTTTGTTTATTTAAAGGTTCGCTTTGCAAACGATCGGTTTCAAACAAAATACACACTATTATCTTTGGATATTTATTAACGTAAAAAAATTTCAACACTCGATTATCAGTTTTGAAAAAATCATGTTTTGGCCACGTTTTAGGGCATTCTGGCCCACTGTATAGGCACAATAATTTCGGAGTTGAAGATTCCAATGCTAAAATATATACCACACCAATTAATGATGAGGTTATTTAATTGCTTTAAAAAGTTGGTTTTACACAATTTACATATATTACGCTTTTTTTATTCAACAAGAAACCCACAATTGAATAAAACCAATAAACCATCATAAAAAAAATGTTGGAGGTCATTTAGCGGTAAACAGCAATTTCACTATTTCCAGTTTTTGATCCTTTTCTCGAAAACTATTAGGCCTACAGGAACGTACTTGCGCTTAAATGAAAGATAATTAAATTTCCTATACGCTCTTCCCTTATAACAAGGGTCGTAGGACACGTCGTTGTGGCGACATTTGGCTCGAAACATGGATGACAGGTTAAAAAAAATTTTTTTGGTAAACGTTGCTTATCTTTGAAGAGCTGTATCTCGGCAGCTATTAAACTTACAGAGCTCCTTTTGTGCTCAAATTCTAGCACATTTACTCTAGTTTATAAAAGGATATAGAGGCTTTTGCACTTAAACGCACAGTATCGGAGCTACGAGACAAAAACTGAAAAAAGTCCAAAAATATCGCGGTTTTTAGCGTACCCCAGTTAGCACAGGGGGGTGGCCGTGGCCTGGTTGTCTCGTCGGTTGGCTTGCTAATCGATGGAGTTCAGCAACTTCAGGCGCGGCCAGCTGCTGGCTGGGTGACAGCCAGGGCTTGAGGGCCACTGCTGGCAAGACAGCTATTTGGGGCACGGCTGTTGGAGGACTTCAGTCTGACCCATTTGCCTAGTGACCATAGCTGGTTTTCCAGCAGTTGGTGACAGCCACTGGTTTGTTTGTCCGCCAGCAGCTCTTCCATCATGAAACCCCCCGTGCTTCGGAGGGCACGTTAAGCCGTCGGTCCCGGCTGCTACTGTCATCTCGTAGCAGTCGTTATTTACTGGGATGGCGCAAAACTCCCTCGTAGGAGTAGTTAGTACTAGATAGATACAGGGTGTTTCAGAAAGGACTCCCCAACTTTGAAATGACATAACTGTATAACAGTGAGAGACAGAAAGGTGAAACAAGTGGTACGCTGGACAGACAGGTATGGAATTTCTGATACACGGGTTTGCAAAAATAGTTCCAATATTGACTAATAGATGGCGCTACAAGCAGATGAAGCTTGAAATAGTACTCAGAAGTACAGAAAGTTCATTCGTCAGTCTTGTTCAGTGCTGACACGTGTAAGGAAGTTGTATCGAATTAGTTATTGTAGGAAATTGAAGAAAATCATGCCTTATTCATTGGAGCAACGTGTTTTTATTGTTCTCGAATACCACCGATTAGATCGAAGTCCGATAATGACAAGGCGAAGCTTTCAACAGAAATTTAAAGTTAAAAAAGGTCCATATCGAAACCATTGTAATGTGATTGAACATCTTTTCATGTAGCACACTTTCATACACTATTTAAAGGACACTGCTTTGTGACTACAACGCCCTCTAATGTCCAATATTGGAACTATTTTTGCAAACCGGTGTATCAGAAATTCCATACCTGTCTGTCCAACATACCACTTGTTTCACCTTTCTGTCTCTCACTGTTATAAAGTTATGTCATTTCAAAGTTGGGGAGTCCTTTCTGAAACACCCTGTACTAGCACAGGGATTTCGAAGTTGCAAAATTGAGTATATAATACTGGGATCGAACCTAACAACATAAAAAAGTCAAAACTACTACTACATTTAATGCGAACTTCGACCTTTTTTGTGTCTAAATGAACTGCACTAAAACGGTTAGATTAACTGAAAAAAAAACTAGTTAAGGCATCGTTATCCAACGATATAAGGGTTTTAGCATCAAAATGTTGCGAGCAGTAGCGGCTCGTGACTATAATCAGTGGAGGGACACAAATACAAAATTTCACGTTCTTAGGCCTTTTCGTACAAACGTTATAGCTTGATTTGTATTTATTATTTATTTATTTATTTATTTACAACAATTTGCATCCAACCAGGGATGAAGTATTAAAATACAAAATCATAAATTAATTTGATTCGTCATTAGATATTGCTTAATCAATTGTTTAACATGCAAATTATGATTTACACAATTTTGATTTCTACAGTTCAACATATTTATTCTTAATTGGTACGGTAAATTATTCCAAATCTCTATAGTGTTAAATGGAAAAAACCTACTCATTTTAGAGGTAATAATAAACGGAGGTATCAATTTGAATTTCTGAATAGAACGTATCTCTGTGTCATCCTTTAACCATTTAACAATAGAATGGAAAGGATGACAACTATCTTTCAAAGTTCTATAAATTTCTCTTAATCTTGAACTAACTAATATATTATCAAAAGTAGGGATATTCATCTCATAACAAATATGCGTAATAGAAGTAAATTTGGATAGTGATAGAGCTATACGTATAAGTTCATTATATTTTATCTTAACTCTAGCAACCAAGAATTTCGAAGACGATGACCATAAAATGATCCCGAATTCAATCTTCGATATTACTATAGTTTTAATTAAAATAATCAATTCTCTTCTAGTAAGCAATTTTTTAAGTTTCTTAAATAAATAACTTACTTTCGTTAACTTATTACATAACTGTTCAATATGGTACCTAAAGGATAATGTAGTATCAAACCAGACACCCAGAATTCTACTTACTGAATGTTTAACATATTTATTTAAAGAAATTCTAAGACTCTGAGTTTTATCCTTATTCAACTTCATACTATTACCACGGTACCATTGTTCCAACATATTGATGTCATCTTTAATATCATTTGAAGCTATTTGTTCCTCATTATGTTCATAAGTTCGACTGAGAAAATTATCATCTACATAAGAGTCCAAGTCCATCCTTAAAACCAACTTATGGATTGGCGATATAGCAACGGCATAAAGAGTAACGCTTAAGTAAGAACCTTGCATTATTCCTCGAGAAGAAATTAAAGACACTTCTTTGTTACCAACGTTCATAAAATTGCTACGTTGTATCAAGTAATTTTCCAGTAAGTTCATCCACTCCAAACTAAGACCAGAAGCTCTCAATTCTTTAACTAATAAAATGTGTGGAACCGTATCAAACGCTTTAGAGAGATCTGTATTCACCACATAAAATTCCTTCCCTTTTTGAATGGCCTTCCAATAAATTTTATATATCAGGTGTAACATCGGAACATTAGGTCTACCACCAATTTGATTCTTAGGGATCACTGACCACAAAAAAGAAACTAAAGGCATGAATATAGCTTTTTCAGCGATCTTTGCAGAAGTAAGTAAAATGGAAATAGGGCGATAATTCTTTATCGATGCAGCATCTCCATCTTTATAAATTGGCTTTATAAGAGTTCTTTTAAAAATTTTAGGAAAATTCTTAGTCTCAATTATCGTTTGAATAAATAAGCTAAAATAATAAAGGCCAATCTGGCCCCACTTCTGAATCACTATATTCGTTAAAATACCATCGCGTCTATTATTTTTAAGTCTCATTTTCTTAATAATATCTTGCAAGTATTCTTTAGAAATAAAAGTATCACTACGGGCAGCTGGCAATTTCATATCATTAGGGTTATCTACAAAGTTCAAAAATTGTTGACTTTCCGTCTCGGTAAAATTTATTGATTTTTTATTCTTATTAGTCTTCCATAGTTTCCAGAGATCAAACTCATTATTAGACTTACATAAAATATTTCTCTTAACCCTTCTAATTTCAATACGAAATGTTTTATTAGCCATTTTCAGGAGTTTTCGAGTAGTCTCATTCGGTGATCTTATATATTTAACATAACACTCTCTTTTATTTTTCCACAAATCTAATATTATATTATTCCACCATATTTTACCATGTTTAGATGATTTCTTTTCTTTTATAGACAGACCACTGAGATTTAACGCGAATTTTATATTTTCATAAAAAATTTCAAATTTAACATCAACATCCTTGATATCAATGTAGTTCTTCCAATCCAGATGTTCCAAAGTAACGATAAATTTTTTCCAATCAACATATTGGAAAGAAACCGATTTTACCTTTAGATTCTCTTCCTGTATTTTATAGTCTTCATCTAGGTTAATCTTAAAAGATAACATAGAATTCATTTGGAGCCTCGCGGCCCCTGCCGAGACTTCAGAGGACTGTATCAGTTTATTGTGTAATAGATAACATTTTAAGCAACACATAAATATAAAGCATTTCAGGTTTCTGAACTTCTGGTTTAAAATTTCTAGCTTCATTTGACATTGAGGCCGCATGGCCCCTGCCAAGAGACTTATATAATTTTTAATATATATCAGCTAAATTTTTAAATACCACCCAATGATTAAACGAAATTTCAGATCCCTAGGCCTTTCCGTTCAAATGTTATAGCTTCAATTGTATTTGAGGCCGCCAGGGACCCCGAAGCCTATATAAGGTGTATTGTCTCGTAGTATATTGTCTATAATTTTTAAGTAATGCACTGTAAAATTAAAACACTTAGGCCTTTTTTATTATTCAAATCTTAGAGCTTGATTTGTGATTTGACCCCCTGTCGAGACCTAAGAGGCTTAAATTAATTTTTAGTGTATATTAGCTAAATTTTTTCGTACACTAGTATAAGTATACAAAATTACAGAATTCTAAGCCTTTTCGTTCAAACATTATAGCTCTGTTTGTGTTTAGGGCCCCTGCCAGGGCCCCAGAGGACTATATAAGTTTTAGTGTATAATAGCTAAAATTTTAAGTAACACACCATAAATATGCAAGAATTCAGGTTTCTGGCCTTCTGGTTCAAAAGTTATAGCTTGATTTGTAACTGGGGGCTCAGGGCCCCTGTCGAGACCCAAGAGGCTTATACCAGTTTTTAGTGTATAATAGCTAAATTTTTAAGTAATTTTCTCTAAGTAAATAAAATATCAGATTTCTAGACCTTTTCGTTTAAAAGTTGTAGCTTTGCTTGTGTCTGGGGCTTCTGGTGGGGCATACAATGAGTGGCCAAATTATTATGACCACCCCCTTAATACCATATTTCGCTCTTATTACTGCTTGCATTCTTCGGGGCATGGATTCTATGAGATGTTGGTAGGTTGTAGAGGAATTTGAGACCAACTCTGAAGAACTGCACCTTCCAATTCCTGCAGATTTGATGGCGCTGCCTGATGGCCCGTTCGATCTCATCCCACAAATTCTCAGTGGGATTGAGATCTGGCGATTGTGCAGGCCAACGAAGCAAGGTAAACTCTCCGGTATGTTCTTCGAACCATCTGAGGACGATGCCAGCCTTATGACAAGGAGCACTGTCCTGCTGGAAGTATCCATCCCCGTTAGAGTACACCATTAACATATCGGGATGTACTTGATTTGCGACAATACTTAAATAATCTTGGGCACGCACACATGCGTGCAGAGGAATCAAAGGACCCAAAGAATGCCAAGAAAATATCCCCCAAACCATAATACTGCCGCCACCAGCTTGAAGTGTTGTGGCGATGCAGGTGGGATCCATGCTTTCGTGTTGTTTTCTCCATATTCTAACCCTGCCATCTGCATGATGCATTTGAAATCGTAACTCATCGGACCACATGACCCTTTTCCAGTCATCTACTGTCCAATCCTTGTGCTCCTTGGCGAACTGGAGACGTTTGCTCTTGTTCAAGGCTGACAGTAGAGGCTTTCGAACTGGTCGTCGGCTTCCATAGCCTAAACGGTGTAATGAGCGGCGGACAGTTCGTTCAGAGAGGGTCACAATTTATCCTTGATTAAGATTTGCCGCTATTTAACGCACTGTTGCTATTTGTCGCCCTGGACAACTCTGGCCAATCTCCTTTCAGCTCGAGCATTGAGATCCGGTTTTTTGCTTGTTAGTCCACTCTCTGTAAACATTAATAACTGCTGCTCTTGAACACTTCACAAGTTCAGCTGTTTTGCTGATACTGGTTCCGACACTGCACGCGCCGACGATCATCCCGCGTTCAAACTCAGTTAAATCACGTATTTTGCCCATATCGTCGCAAAAAGCACAGTGCAACTGATGGTTCACCTCACCTGCATTCCCTTTTTATATCTATCTAGCCCTCTAGCGGCAGCGCTGTGACGGAATAGCTCATTTGCCTAAAACTGTCAGGTGGTCTTAATAATTTAGCCACTCAGTGTATATTACTTTTTTTGTACACTACTGTTTATAAAAATCGCAACACCCTGATGGAATGGTCTAATCCATATGCAATTTGCAATATTTGCATACAATGGGTCAGAGTATAAATGATTAGATTTTCAGAGTAATTGCTTGAAAGAACACCAAGCCTCGACGACGACGAAGGGTACCATATCAACAGCTGACAGACTTTGAAAGAGGACGCATAATTGGTCTGCGTGAAGCGGGATGGTCGTATCGTGACATTGCTGCTCGTGTAGGACGTAATGCAACGACAATTATGCGTGCATGGAGGCAGTGGAGCGAAGAGAACAGGGCACACCGAAGACCAGGCTCAGGAAGACCCAGCACGACCACACCGCGAGATGACAGACACCTCTATCGCATGTGTGTAGCAGATCGTACAGCCACTTCCACAGTGTTAGCACAACAGTGGGGTGCTACAGTAGGCAGGACAATGTCTGCTAGCACTGTACGACGCCGTTTGATTTCCAGAGGATTGATGGCACGAGTACCATTGTTGCGGATTCCTTTGACTCAAAACCACCGGCGCCTCAGGTTGCAATGGGCCCATCAACCTCGCCTTTTTCCAAGCACATCATACGCCCTTGTTCCCCTGGCCTGCTCGTTCACCAGACATGTCCCCAATCAAACATGTGTGGGACAGGGTTGCTCATCGATTGGCTCGTCAGACTCCTGCAGCAGCAACTGTGGATGAACTGTATACCCGTGTAGACAGAGCATGGCAGGACATTCCCCAGGCCCTTATTCAGAGCTTGTTTGACTCAATGCCACGACGTTTAGAGGCTGTAATTGCATCCCACGGTGGTTTCACCCGATACTAATGTGACAATAAAACGCATTGTACTGACCTGAAAATCTAATGGTTTCTTTTCTGACCCATGATATGCAAATGCTCCAAATTTAATGCAGATTGGGCTATTCCATCAGGGTGTTGCGATTTTTATAAACAGTAGTATATATTTGAATATTTTTACAAAATTTCGGGTTCCTAGGCCTTTCCGTTTAAATGTTATAGCTTCCATTGGTGCCTCGAGGACCCTGGCGGAGTCCTAGAGACTTATATCTGCTTCCTTCTATATTGGCTATATTTTTAGTACCACACAAAAATATACAAAATTTCAGGTTTCTAGACCTTTCCGTTCAAAAGTTATAATTTGATTTGTATTTGAGGCCTCAGGGTCTCAGAGGCCTACATCACATTTCTTGTATATTTGTTATATTTGTTTAGTACCACTATAAATATACAAAATGTCAGGTTCCTAGGTCGTTCCGTTCAAATGTTATAGCTTCAATTGTATTTGGGGCCTTAGAGGCTTATATCACTTTTATTGTATACTAATCACAAAGCCTGTCCCTGCCAGGCAAAAAATATGTTTTAAAAAGTTTATACAAATAGTTTTCAATGGTTTAATACAATTTATTTTGTCTAATAAAGCTAAAGAATATGTACAAAAAGAAAACACTTAAACATAGTTCTGGACATTATTTTCACTATAATTCATAATACTTCTTTAAAAACAATATTTTTTCAAAAAACTGAATTGGAACCCTTTTTTAGCATACCCTGTTTTCCATCTACATGTTTCACCTTTACCTTTACATCATTTTTGTTTTTCACTCTTGAAAAGGCAACGTACAATTGCCCGTGACCAAAAACTGGTTTTGGTAAATATATCCCCACCTTATCCAGGGTTTGACCTCGAGCTTTATTGACGGTATTACGAAGTATCCTACGACGGTTTTTGTCATAATTGACCCTAAAAATGTATCAAATCGACCTAAATTTTAGTGCTGATTGAACAAAATTCCAAAGCCACGCCCACCGCCCACAAACCGAAAATCAAAAATCTGGGTGCGTCCTGCACCAACGGAGCAAAAATACTTTAACTATGCCAAATTTAAGCTTTCTGCGATATCAGACGGCTTCAGAAAGCTCTGGAAAGAGAATTGGACATACATACATCCGGACATACAACGAAATTATATATATAGATTGGTTTTATTTTCTTAGAAGCGTACTACAAATTTATGAAATTTCAGGATTTTAGGCCACTTTGTTCTAAAGATAAGAAAGGAACCATAAATTCATACAAGTGGCCCCTGAGGGGCCCCGGGCCACCTTAGAGGATTCGCTATATTTTTCGCCCTGTATAGGGCCTATGTGTGTACAAAATTTCAAGCCTCTAGGTCAATCCTTTCAAAAGTTATGGCGTGTGACATACATATTACAGATTACATACATTTATCTGTACCGTCGCTAAAACCTTAAAAAACAAGAATAAAACATTTTTCGAATATTGTGTACAATCTGAATATACCGTTAAAAATAGGGGTTCCTATTTAAGATTTCAACGTTACCCCCCCCCCCCCCCAGCCCTCCTCACAAGAGGGGAGGGTAATTGTTTGGCTAAATAATTTCGCCCGTGAAATAATTTACTTTTAACTTTGGACATTTTTTCGTACAATGCTTAGTTTCCGAGATATCTGCCATGTTACCAGACTTTTTGTTATCATCATTTGTTACCAGACAAATAAAGTGTAGGGGGGTTCGGTGCAAATTCGCGCAGTTTTCAGATTTTTGTCCAATTGTGAATTAATTGGCTCTAATTTTGTGACAAAATTGTTTAGAAACGAAGACAAAATATTTCGGATGATAAATATTGAAGGACAGCTTTATTTCTGAACTCATATTCTTACAGGCCCTGGATGGACTTATTGGATTACAATTAATAAATAAATAAATAAATAATAAAATGACAGAATTACCGATCTTGTCCGTGCATGGGGCAAGACCATTTCATCCTGGGGCAGGTTCGTGTTCGTGTTCGTTCTCTGCGTTACTGCGTGCAGTTGTCACATACATATTGTCCGCCTTCATATGCAGCGCATGCCTCGTGCCACCATGAAGAGTACTGGCAACATTTTACACAGTCTTCTGATGGAGGATCTTCACATTTCTTCACTCGTTGGGCATCTGACGGCACTAGTTATGGTAGAACGGGGCTTTCGATAATCGTGGTGTTGGTGTGGAATTCGTACCTAAGTGCGAAGCTCTCTTCGATCTGCCATGCGAAATTGATGTCAGTGTTGAAGGTTCCTTAGCTGATTTTGGCCTTCTTTTACTTGTTGATTTTTGAATGTTTGTTTTGAGTTGTCCTGTTTGAACCTATTTCATGCTTATCCATGGGTTCAACATTTGTGCCCTCATATAGGAAAGACTGCTGTTCGTTCACCTGCACAAGTAGGGTAATGTTTTCCAACGAATTAGGACCATCCTGTTGCCATTCGGCGGTGTTCACGTTTTCTGGGACGGCAACCTCTTCCAACTGATGTGAGCCTGCTGCAGTAAGATCTGCACGCTCCGTTACGGCTGCCGGAAGGAAGTCATCGTCTTGAAAAATGTTCTCATCGAAAGGCCATATGCCACATGCCCTAAAGCCTGCTGTTGCCTTCGACATTGACGCAACCCTCTCGTAGGGCTTACCGGCAAGATGAGCAATTTAGTATTGTGTTATGGCTCTTCCAGGGTTAGATGTAAGCCAACTTGTTGATTTCACACACAGCTGAATATTGTCCTTTAAGTGGACCGAAAAACGACACGGCCGGTGACTGCATATGGTGACTTCCATGTCAACAAAATGATACTATTCTCCCGGCAAAAGTCAATCACTTCTAGTGATATGTGAGTGGTGTGGCTGTCCAAAAGTAAGAGTAGAGGCACGGCCCTCTATATCTATCAGGCCTGACAACTGAGGATTCATGATGTCATGCTAGAGGTCGGTTGCCATGGGAACCCCCTTCTCAACGGCAATAATTTAACACTGAAATATTTAATTGATGACAAATTATGTTTAATGAAATTAAACGAATACTCCAGTAATATGAAAAATATTATCTTCCCCATTCAAAATGAGAGGCAGACGACCTCATGTCTCGCCGACCTCTAGCATGACGTCAGTTGTCAGGCCTGGAGATATAGTACGGCCATGGTAGAGGCTTCTCTGGTGTCGGATTTAAGTGCTTGACTAAATGCTTCAGATATTCTGAGAATATCATGCTGTTACTATAACCAGAATCAGACACATCTCTTATACTTCCTGGTGGACTTCCATCCAGAATTTCGGCTCGCATCCTTTTACGTGGAAACAGAAACGCTTTGGGACAAGATCGCTCATTCACGGTCTTGCCCCCGAGTGCAACAAACACATTTACATCCACGTTTCAAATTTAACGAACTTCAGGGAGCTTTTATGAATTTGAAAATAAACTCCTATGAACCTATTTCAGCATAAAATGTTTATTATTGGACCCCCTAGTACCTGCACCCAACCACACAACGAAAACAGTGGTCATAAATTTTAACAAAAGACGGAAAAGCCAACTTACCTTTGGTGTGCAAAAGTATGCTGTGGTTCAGCTTGCAGCCGTTTTGGTAGGGGGGCATGTATGACTCTTCATTTTTCGTGGAAAACCTCAAAATATCAACGGCGCTTTTTATTATATCCTTCATAAACAGACTTGCCCCGTCCGCAGACTTCCTCGTATAACCCTAACAGTAGGATATCTGGAGAAATACATATCGGATCGAAAAAACAAAAAAATACGTATTTAATATTTTTCAAAAAGCTATCCAATGATACAAAACTCTATCCCACCCTCAAGGATAGGAATAGGAGATAGAGTCTATGTGTAAGTATTAAAATTTTTTAGATATTTGAAATTATGACTTTGGAATCTTAAAGACATTCAAAGAGTAGAATAGGAATATCTCGAAGATTCGCCATCCATCTCTTTGTCTACATCGATAAAATTGAGTTCAAAATTTTAAAAGTTCCATAATTTCAGTGCCTCTATCTCCTAAACGGTTAGATCAATTGGAAAAAACACCAAGAATAAAACATTTCTCGAATGTTGTGTATAATCTGAAACTACCGTTATAAATGGGGGTTCTTATTTAAGATTTCAAAGTGTCGCCTCCCCCACCCTCAGGGGATAGGGGTAAGGGGATCGAGTTTTGTATCATTGGATAGCTTTTTGAAAAGTATTAAACACGTGTTTTTGTTTTTTCGATCGGATGTGTATTTCTTCAGATATTCCAATGTTACACTTTATTTGAAACACCCTGTATACAGGGTGACGAAAAACAAATGGTGGATAAGGATACACATAATAGATCATGGTATAGTGATGCATTTTGTCCCAATGAACATGGAGTCGGAATCCCCCCATTTTAGAGATATGGGGGAGAGAAAAATGGGTTGCTTCCCCAACAAGGTGGTTTCCTAGCATACTGGGAAAAGCTACCGCGCTACTTAATACATGACATGAAAAGTGGGAATACACTGTGGATAAAGACATGATGCAAGAAAACAAACCTCTTGTCCATACGGTATAAAACTACTTTTCCAAGTTATTACAAAATGAAAAAAATTAGTAAATCTGACAAAAAACAAGATTATGTAAAAAGGATTTTATCAAACCAAGATTTTATAATGCTTTATTTAGTGGCAACAATAAAGCTTAATTTTGCAACAATAAACAATAGATACATTTACCTCTCGCCATAACGAAATGTCCAATTGTTACAACAATCAATTCGTAGTAATGAGTTAGTACCATTAGAACACGAACTAATGAACCGATTTGAAAATTTTTTTCTTTATCATAAATTGTCATCGATTCTGCATAAGTGTGTCAAATTGCAGCTCCCTAGCTTGTCGGAAAGTTGGTTTAATATTGATTACAAGATTTGACCTAAACAACTAACACAGCAAAGTTAATAAAAGCTTATAAAAAGCTTTTAATAATAAAGAACTTATTAAAAAAAATCTAAAAAACGGGGCTTATTAAAAAAAAAAGCAATATACACTATGTCAATAAATATTTATTAGCAAAACCACCAATAGATATTGTGAATAAATGGAAACTTTTATTAAATTTTATTAGTTAAAAGTAAAATAAACATATTTCAAATATAGCAATAATCATGATTTCATTATTTCAACAAATTTATTTGAAACCTTATTTATATGAAGAGATATTGTTTACTATTTATATTCAAGGGGAAAAAAATTTCAATTTAAAAATTTTTCTGCTGTAAGGTTTGTTTGTTTTTTTTAAACTCTAGAAATTTATTTAGGTAATAAATTGGTTAGATAAACTTCTAACTAAGCCTGATGGAGAAAGAATTAGAGATTGCTGTGACTTTTTTTCTCACAGAACTAAACGAGAAATAACCACCATTTGATACTTAAATTTGTTTTTGTAAAACGTTGAAGTAACTTTTTTAGGGAAGGTGTTTTCTCTAATAGAAATTTCATTATTGTTTTCTATAATAGAATTTGAATAAATGTTTTTTGTAATAGAATCATTGTCTGGATGGCTCCTAGGATTGGCATTAATTTGGTTTGGCTCGGTAGCATTTATACCCTGTCTCAGCTTCCGTTGAGACTGATGTCACCGAAAAAAGTCGCTTATCAGACATAGTACAGAGCATCTATTTACCAATTTTTTTATTATATCCAACAGAAAAATATGAAATATGACGGCAGACAGAAATTTTGAACTTTTTATACAAAAATTCATTAAAAGCGGACGAACTATAACCGCTTCACTCGTGATATCACTCTCACCTAAACTTGAGAAGGGTATAGATGATTAGTTTCACTATACAGTCGAAGCTCGCTATAAAAATATTCTCGGGACCGGAAGAAAGTATCCTTTTATCCGGAGTTCCGAAGGATAGATAAAGTAAAACGGTACATAACAATGTATCATTTTCGTAAATTGAATAAAAGAAATAAACGCAGATTACAATTTTTGCTTCTGCAGAGACACGCGATTAGTCAGCTTAACTAGTATCATTTTTTCTGCAGAGACACGCGAACTTGCCAACAACATACAGCTTCTAGTAGGGAAACCCGGGGCAAGTTGGCTAGATTAAGCTGAAAAATGAATAAAAAATTATTCGCGTGTATTTATAACGCTGTTTTCTTTTGCAAGTATACAGAATGTCAATTACAATCACCAAAACCAATGTTATTCGGATTAGTCATTTATTTGTTACAAAATTACAAAAACAAAAAATCTTGATATGTTTGTCATCGTACCCCATTGATGGGGTAAGATGAAGAGCCTATTGGGGTAAGATGACTAACATTTACTAGTTATTGCAACAGTCACAAATGAAGTTATTGTAGCCTGAATAGCTTGTGCACGATTCATGCCACCAAATACTGCATGTGAAGCACTGAATCCAGTTTTCTTTTGGGGAATCTTGATACTTTTCTTTATATTCTGGACATACATACTCAACTTCCTTAGGATAATGCATCCTTCTTTTGGCTTGATTGATTGATCACTTTGTTTGCTATTTTTGTTCGTTTTCGACATTTGTATTTCTTACCCTTTTCCTTCATTTCTAATGCGCTCTTTACAGGCGAACTGGTAAGTATACTTGTAGATAGCTTTCGTTTGGAATATCTGGGCGAGCGAATCATCTTCCTTATTGGTTGTATGTCCGATGGTTTCAAGAACACTGTAGGCTTACTTTGTAGCCCACTTGGTCCGGCTGTCGCATTGATTTCACTTGTTGGATTGTGATCTGTAGGGCTGTAATGAGGCAAAGCTGGTTTACCACATTTGATGTGGTTTGATCTTCAGTGGCAGTACATCCTTGTTCTGTTGTGTTCTGTAGATCTGGAGAGCATTCTCGGTTGCTTTCATCAGCAGGTGCAAAATCCTCTTCTCTAAATATCTGCGGATCATATGATTCTATTCCAGCACGTTTGAACCCAGCTAAGGCATTCCTAACAGTTGTTGCCTTACTGTAAGCGGTGGAAAACACAGAACCTACATCCATATCTGTGGTAGTCTTCCTGGGTTTAATACCGTGAAATTTTCGCAAGTTTGGCCATAGAATGTTTTCAACGGTCTGAAGAATAACACGTCCAGGGGCTGTAAGTAGTGGGAAGTGTGTGACGGAAATCCGATCATCACAACTCCCTTTTCTCTTTTAAGGTTCAAATGGGCTTTATGATTGTCCAGAAGCACCAGTACTGGATTTGCAGAAGATTGTTTGAATGCTTAATAAAATGGACCAAATCATCCGTCAACTTACCCCTGTCATCTTGCCCCAAAGTGCAATTGATATTAAGACTAACGTGCTTGCTTTTTCACTAAATTTACAGCTGAACTAAAATGATGACTAACATCTGAAAAAAGCATGCTTTATCTAGCCATAACAATTATATTTCAGTATTTCAGATTGCGAGCGCGACATGTCTTTAGTTTCATTGACACAAATTACTAAAGATGGAATAGGACAACAAATTTACCTAAAGAATTCGTTTCCCACTTTGCCAATGGAAGTAACACATTCACCATTACTGCTGCAGCAGCTAGGGAATATTTGCATGTAACAAGTGCAGCTACCCAGTGGCAACTTTGGGAAATAAATATGATAGTCATCTTACCCCGGGTTCCCCCTATCATTTTTTCATTGGCGTTGACCAGGCCTTCTCTATCTAGTCCGATTTGGTTAAACCGATTGCATGTTTCCGATTTCATCGTCAGTTTGGGTCGAGGCAGCATTCTAATCTTCGAGTTTAATCTTGTTTATATCCTTCAATATGACACTTCAAAGGCTTACATTAATTTTTATTTTCAATTTTAATAATCGGACCTAATTATTAATGTACTCATATATTTTTAGGTAGAGTTTTGTATAGTACTTATACATTTTGTTTACTTTATTAAAAAAAAGAATGCGATGATCTTTAAAATAATCTTCAAGCCCATATAGCGAATTTCTTCCTCTCTGGATGAATATGATAATATTGAGGTAAAATAACTTTTTCTAGTCATCAGAATGAAGCAGCAACTCAAACTGAAGCAGAAAACGGAAACATGCCGTTGTACACATTGTTGCCGTGACCTCTTTGTGCTCGTGAGTAAACTGCACAATCTGCACAAAGTCTCCCCTGTGCGTTTTGTGCATGTAGAAAATGCAGATTCAATGTCGAACAGCCCCGCAAGGAGTGCAGAATCTCATGACTAAAACGACTGCACGCACAGAGCGCAGAACGTGCCTCTAGAAAGAAAGCCTGCTAACTGAAACGTCATACATTATTACATCATCATAATTCGACCATTGTTAATCGTATTTGTACCAATACTAAGCCCTAAATTTGGTCAACTTATCATGATGTAAAAATGTATGAAGGCTTTCTTTCTAGGAGGTGTTGGATAACTGGTTCGCATTCCGCTGGACATAAATGACTTCGCCTGTTTCTGTCTTATATAATAGGTTAAAATCGGCCTCGGTGGCTCAGTGGTTGCATGATCGTCTCTGATGCCCGAGGACGCGGGTTCGACCCCGGCCGAGGACGACGAGGATTTTTTCAGGGGGAAAATCCTGAGGTCACGCACTTCCTTCGGAAGGGGAGTAAAGCCGTTGGTCGTTTGCCGGCTGCACGTTAAAGAACCCTTGCGAGGCAAAATTTGCGGCCCCTATAATACCGTCTTGAAATGATCATGGCAGTTGAAAAGGACGTTAATACCAAATAAATCAAGTAAACCTAATACAGGGTGATTCAGTCAATTTCTGACCATATCAGTACTATGATTTATTGGCCCATTAATGTTTACAAACTTAGCATTTCCGTATGATATTTTAGGCAGTTCGGAGTTTTTATTCCCGTGGAAAAGTTCTTGATGATATGCTCAATGTGGCCACCACGAACGTTTTGAACTGCTCGCAGCCCAAGGATTTCTGCATCCCCAAGGGTGCAGCAGTCGACGATGCTTTGTCGCAGCTGGTCTAGGGTTATTGGTGCTGTAGTGAACATACTGTCTTTAAGGAACCCCCAGAGATAAAAATCACATGGGTAGGTCAGGACCAGTAGGGGGCCAAAGAAAGCCACCCCCGAATCGATCTGGAAACCTGTTTGAAATGACACGATTTCCGAATTTCTGACTGAGAAAGTCTAGCACTTCATTAGTGGTGTGAGGCCTAGCCCCATCCTGTTAAAACCATTGATGTCGAAGCGGTATACGCCTCCTTAGCAGCTCGGGGATGAAGAAGGTTTCCAACATGTTAAGGTAAGCCTGTGACGTTACGGTGCCCTCAAAAAAGAACGGACCAATGATGCCTCTTTTGGAAATAGCGCACCAAGCCATAACCTTTCGTGGATGAAGAGGTGACTTATGGATCTCATGAGGGTGCTGGGAACCCCAAAAACGAACGTTGTGTTTATTAACCTCACCTGACAGATGGAAGAAGGCCTCATCTGACAATCACAGGTTGTCCACAATGTCCTGATTGGCTTCCATTTCTGCTCCAAACTCCATCGCAAATTGTTGTCGCTTCTGTCTTCCAGTGTCTGTTAACTCCTGATAAACACGGATCTTAAACGGGAACAGGTGTAAATCCTTTCTCAAAATTCGCCACGTCGTGGTATACGACAGCCCTTCTTCAAGGGATAGGCGGCGATTCTCCCGCCTTTTTTCTTGCCTTTAACACATCCAGTGGCACGAAATTGCTTGGCAAATTCCATGACTGCTTGCCTGCCTGGTGCGTCTCGACACTTATACTCCTTCCGGAAGTTTCTTTGCACGGTTACAGGTGATTTTGTCTCGAAATACCATTCGACAACCTTGCATTTCTGCTCTGTTGATAAAGCGGGCGCCATTTTTCAACAATACGATTTTCATGCAGCGCCGTTGCAACAATACAAACTCCAACTATTTAGAAATTCGATATGGCGCTCATATTCTTTCAATTGTTTATCCCTAATGCACGTCATTCGAGTGAAATGGTCAGAAATTGACTGAATCACCCGGTAGGTTTAAAATAAATATTTGAAATCTGCTCCATCTTTTTGATTCATCCTGTATAGCTAAACTCTGTCTCACTATATGAAAAAAGCTGTAAGGCACTATGGGAAAGCCCAATTGTTATGTCATTCAGATCAATGAGCAGCAATAAAAAAAACTGAAACCATAGAGGCTCAAATGAAACTGAAACAGTGCTTCATGTTTTTTTGTGCACTGCGCGATCGGAGACTACTTTACGAGGCGGAGGTGAAAAAGTAGTGACGTGCTTTCCCACACTGCCGTGCAGCTTTTTTCATATAGTGAGACAGAGAATAGGAAGTGCGTTTCTGCCGTCACCCAAATCATCTTTACTGCCTTTCGACTATCTAGATTTGACGCCAATACTTTACGGTGTACCCAAATGAACTTACCAACTCTAAAGGTGCGTTCCCATAGCTCGCTTGAGCTTTGAAGCAAATTCTACTCGCTAGAAAAATATGGCTTGAAAAGTTTAGCTTGAAAAGCCAAGCTAGCGTTGAAGCTATCCCATAGCTAACGTGTCTCGCGAGAAATCACAGGCGTGAATTTCAAAAAACATGGCGCCTTCAATGCACGAAAACGTTAGTTGTTACTGAAAAGGAATTTAATTTTAAAAAGCTATTGCTAATTAATCTAAAAAGTATTTTGATACAAAAATTACTGAATTTATCTTATTTGATTTTTCTTTTATATTGTGGTATTATGATTATTGCCAATTTATTGTTCTGTTATTGTAAATAAACAAATAAATAAATAAATTTTGTAAAAACGGGTAAAATTTTTCCAATTTAGCAAAACGTGATATTTGTTTTTATTTTCGATGAGGCTGCAAAAAATGGAATAAATAAAATAAAATAAAATAAAATAAAATAAAACAACTAAATTTAAATAAACAAACCTATTAATTAAATAAATAAACTTAAGTAATAAATAAATTAAAATAATACATAAATTAATAAAAAGACTAGTAAAATAACAAATAAATATAATAAATTCAATAAAAAGTTAATGGAATAAAATTAAATTAATGAATATTATATACAGGATTGAGTCACTGAATTATAACCACATACATAATCCGAATAGCCTCTTTTTGCAGCCAAAACAGCAGCTAGGCGACGGGGCATAGATCAGTGAGTGCTTGGAAGGTGGCAACAGGTTTCTGTGTCCATGCGAACAGCAGAGCATCACGAACTCATGAGGATTCCGTGGTGGAGGGTCTCGCAGCCTGACGTGTCGATCCAGATGTTCCCACATATCCTCGCAAAGATTAAGATCTGGAAAGTTTGGAGGCCAGGAATTCCTCGAACCATGCACGGCAAATTTTGGCCATGTGGCATGTGGCATTATCCTGTTGAAAGATGTCATCATTCGCAGGATGCACATTTGCCATGTAGGGATGCACGTGGTCGGCAACGATGGATAAATGTGCACAGCTATTGATGGTACCTTCCAGTAATGGACCCAAAACATTGCCACGAAAACATTCCCCAGACCATTACACGGCCTCCTCTAGGTTGTTGCCGCCCAACAATGATTTCGGGCAGTTTGTATTCGGATGTCTCCCGGCGGATACGCGAGCGCCCATCGATACGATGCAGTAGAAAATGCGACTCATCGGAATATGCAATCTTTTTCCACTGGTCTAAAATCCAATGTTTGTACAGAAATGCAAACGCACGTCGTTTCTTGCGATGCACACTTGTCAAATGGGTACTGGAACCAGACCTTTGCTGCGAAGGAAAATAAAATAAAAAGAAATATAAAATAACAAATTAAAACTTATATAAAATAAATGTAATAAAATAAATAAACAAATAAATAATAAATAAAATAAATAAATAATAAAATAATAAATAAATTAAATTAAGTAAATAAAATAAAAGAAATAAATATTAATAAATTATTAATAAAATTTTTTAAAACCATACTATAATACTCAAAGAAGAAATAATAATAAAATGAAGATTTTCTTCAAAGAAATCATGAATACAAAGGAGAACAAGAATGATTTTACCGCCAAAGCGGATAAAGGGAGCACATTTTCTATTTATAGCATCGTACATGGATATATAGAATTAACCAACATTTTAAAACACTGAGAGTAAATAAATAAATATGAAAACTAAATTGTAAATTACTATTTAAATAGGCTAACGTATAGAGAGAATTTAAAAGAATAAACTTGAAGAATGAAAGGTAAATGGAGAGTGAAGTTATTCCTCATACACTTAAAAAAATAAAAGTTCTTTAATTTGTAAGAATTCTCACATAATGTTAAACGAAGTGAGCCTCAATTGCTGAAGCGTTATGTGCAAGCATCTATTAGATTTTCATATTAAATTACTAAACTATTATTGAAGCAAGCGATTAACTACTAATAAATTAATTAGTAATGAGTTTTAAATACCATTAAGCCTAAGAGTACTATACTCTTGATTCAGATAAGCTATGGATAACAAAAGATCTAATAACGCGTAAGGAGTTGGTTGATATATTACACGCCATAGCTTAGCATTAAAACTTCTATAAATTCTGTATTGTACCATTAGGGCACGTGCTACAAAACCAATTGCCACTATCATTATTTACTCGTGATAGTCACTCATGGCACGTTGTTACGAGTCGTTTGATATAT
>JAHWFO010107143.1:982811-1019855 GCA_023313115.1 Rhysida immarginata | reverse complement strand
AGTCGTTTGATATATTACATGCCATATCTTAGCATTGAAAGTTCCAATGGTTTCATAGGGCACCATTAGGGCACGCGCTACTAAACCAATAACAATTATCATTATTTTCTCATGATATTCACTCATTACATGTTGTTACGAGTCGTTTGATATATTACATGCCATATCTTAGCATTGAAAGTTCCAAGGTTACCATATGGTATCATAGGGCACCATTAGGGCACGTGCTACTAAACCAATAACTATGATCATTATTTTCTCGTGATATTCACTCATGGCACGTTATTACGAGTGGTTTGATATATTAATGCCATATCCTAGCATTGAAAGTTCCAATGGTACAACTTGGTACCATTAAAACACGTACTACTAAACAATTCAGACATCACTATATACCGTTATATTCATTCATGAGACATCCTTGCACGTACACGAGCCATTAGACCGATACTTGCTATCACTAGTTACTCTTTTATATTCGTTCATGATACGTTGTGACAATTTGTTTGATATATTACTTGCCATATCTTGTTATAGGAAATGTTTAAGAGGGTATCATAATGGTACTATTTAAGCACGTGCTATTAGAGCACGTACTTATTCCTGCTATCTCACGTTCGTACTTCTGCGTACTCTGTCCCATTTTAATGGATTGGTGAAAACAGACTGTGAAAAAGTTAATTCGGTTTCAAGTTATCATAATAAATGCTAAGCTTCTAGGAATAAAAAAATTCTCTTGATTTAGGGAGCGAACTGCCCTTTTAATAATCGTCAAACACGTGCATCCTGCACGCACACCATCTCATTAATGTTTAGATCACGCGCAGAACCGAACCCATGTTCTCAACATGCGTTTTACCAAATGCGAGGATAATTCGTTTCTTCCAGCAATTCAAGACATGATTGAATGAATTGTGAGATTGCAATACATGCAATTCAATACATGCAACGCACTGAATTGTGGGATTTTCTACAGACGGACGGACAGCTGGACAAACCGATCACATAAGCACATTTCTATATATAGAAAATGTGCTAAAAAAGAAACGAATACAAATCGCGGAATTCTTCCTTCCCTTTTCTCCTTTATATTCACACTAAAATGTACAGCAGTCATCAGGGAAATGTGTGTAGTGCGCATGTGCCTCGTTCATTTCCAAGCAGCAAGTTGCTTTAAAATCAAACTGAGCTAGATGTTCGCTTGAAGCGAAAAGCAGCTTGAAAATCCTCTTGCTTCACGCAACTAGCGCATATCAGCTTGGTGTTTAGGATAGCTTGAGCTTGAAAAATCACACGCAATACGCTTAAAGCTTCAAGCTTCACGCTCCAAGCGAGCTATGGGAACGCACCTTTATGGATGTTATCTTTATTGCTCTCATTGTCAGACACTTTCCCTGACAATGTCATTGTTATGTGGAATCCGTCCAGATTCATTTATGCAGTCTCGTTGTTTCTTTTTTTTTCTTCTTTGAATTGAATATATCATGTAAATATTGTAATTCACAATTAAAGAATTACCTTCTATCTTTCCAAGACGATTTTATTTTATTGAGCTAACTTGGTTTTATCATGGTTTTTTTTAACGTTTTTTGTGTTTCTTCTCGTTCAATTTACATTGCCCATCCAATTAATTAGACATATGTAAATGTAAATATCACGCATCATATAATTACTGGTCATGTGTGCTGCACACGGAGTCAGAATTCATATCAGCGGGTAGTGTCGATAGTAATTGTGTAGTTGTGTCGAACGGGATAACGAACTACCTGTCTGAGCTTGAAAAAGGCGTTATTGTGGGAGCCCGGGTGGCGGTGCTACGATAGCATAGCTGATGGGTATCTCGAAAGGCGAGATCACTAAAGTATTTAATTCGAAGAAGCAGAACCCGCAATGTTAGTTGCAACTTTTACCGTGTAGATCGAAAACAATCATTCAGAACCATATTCGACGGCGTTACAGAAGGCTCTTGCCCCGATAACGACGGTCTACTGTAGACCAATTGCCGGAAGACTTAAATAAAGGTTCGTCCCAACGTATATCCGCTAGAACAATGCGCAGGTTATTGAAGAGAATATGGATGGGGAGCCGAGCGTCTGTGCGTAAGCTCTCATTACAGCGAAGAACCGAAAGGTCAGCCTAAACGTGAAATAAGGAGCTGCGAGGGTAGACAGCAGATGACTGGAAAAGAGTCATGTAGAACGAGTCACGCTACACGTTTTTCTGTACCGATGGCCAACAGAGACTGTGGCATCAGCCCCATGAAGCTATTGGCCCATCCTCCCTTGTCTCACAACTCGGTGAAAGTGTCATGGTATGTTTTGTTGGTTCGGTGCGGGCCTTCTGATATCCCTTGAAGGTCGGGTGACAGCCAAGGAGTACCTGAACGTTGTTCCAATCAGTCTGTCCTGAGATGTTGCACTTTTTCCTATATGACAAGGTGACAGCCTTCATATATGACAAGGCTACGGTCCATCGTGCAAAAGCGGTTCAGGAGTGGTTCTCTCTAGATGACAGTGACTCTGGCCTCTATAGAGCCCGGATCATAACCCAATAGAGCACGTTTAGATTTATTGGAGGGAAGCATCTATCAACAGCATGCTCTTCCGTCAATTTTACACCAGCTGAAAATGTCTTTGATGAATGCATAGGCAGCACATGAACTAAATGCATTATATACAGCACCACGTAGAATTGAAACTTAAACGTACAGGTTGTTGCAGATAACTACAGGACAGTATAACGGGAAGCCTACCCGCTCGATTGCAGGGGCTGGTTCGGTCGATTGGCAGAATGGAGGGAGATGAAGGTGGCCTGCAGCAGCCAGCAGTTTCCACAGACGGGGAGGGGGGGGGTGAAGTAAAAACTGTCATGTTTTTGTCGTTCTTGTTCCCTTCTTTTGTAGTACTTGTCGCCTCTAGCTGCGGAGGGCACTCATAAGTGTGTTTACTTTTTGTGTACTCCCTACCCTGTAGTAGTACAGTGCGCACCCCTCCTTGGCTCAATTGGCCATGCCCTTTGCCAAACAAACAAGTTTAACAAAATAAAATTACCCAATTATCATTTGATGTTGAGCCGGTCCCTGCAATCGAGTGGGTAGGCTTCCCGTTACACTGCCCTGTAGTTATCTGCAACACCTTGTATACGTGCTGTCATTTAGATGAACGGAAGCCATATAGCACATTGAACCGATATTTCTAGTTCATTGGCCGGGCAGTGTATGTTTCTTGAAGAAAATATTTGAAAATGTAAGCAATGTCTTCAGCAAAGTTATTAATGTGTAAAACAAGAGAAGCTAAGCATTGTTGTAAAGAAATATTATATTGTTCTGTTGTTATGGCTTCAGCCGTAAAACAAGGGAAATATTTTGTTCTTATCATCAATGGCTTTATTAAACTTATGCACTTAAATACTGTGTCATCCTTGTCAAAGATGCTTTCAACCGCCGATCCATAAACATCAATAGGTTATGGGCCCAGCACGTATTCCAGAGTCGCGGAGTGGAAGTTTATTACAAGGTCAGATCAGTCAGTATTTATAAAAAAAAAAATATGGCAACAAGTCAAGTCCGAATTGAACCCTTGGGAAAAGATAATTATGATACCTGGAAAGTTTAAGCTGAAGCAATTTTGACTAAAAATGAACTATGGGGTTACGTTGATGGAAGCATCCCCAGACCTGTTCCAAATGATCAAAATGTGCAAGCTGTCGAAGGGTGGACTAAAAAGGACAAACTAGCTCGAGCAGATTTGTTGTTGTTAATCGAGCCTTCCGAGTTGAAGCAAATTAAGGCATGTGAAACATCCAAACAAATATAGGACAAGCTCATGCCAATTTACATGTCAAAAGGTCCAGCTAAAAAAGCCACATTGCTGAAACGATTAATCCTAAGTAAAATGAAGGAAGGAGATGATCTAAGAGAACATGTAGCAAGTTTCTTCGACATAATGGACAAGTTAAAAGAGATGGACTTAATCATTAACGAAGACTTACTTACTATCATATTACTTTACAGTCTGCCAGACTGCTTTGAAAACTTCAGGTGTGCCATCGAAACTCGAGACGATCTTCCGAAACTCGAAGTCCTAAAGGTCAAGATTTTCGATGAACACGAAGCAAGAGGCACGAAAAATGAGTCTCCCCAAAATGCCATGTGGATTAAGAAGAAAATTCAACAAACCAATCCTCCACATATGACCAAAAATCCACAAGATCGAAACAAAAAGGCATATTTTCCTTACAAGTGTAACAAATGTCATAAGATAGGGCACAAAGCTTCAGATTGCTGAACCAAAAACCGTGAGTACCATTCGAAAAATGTGAATGATAATGTATGCTTAGCCGCAGACTTACGTAACGAACAAACCGTCCTCGGAACCGTTGCGAAGAATGAACATGATCACGAGTCGCAAACTAGATTGTGGTGCCTAGACAGTGGGTGCACGTCGCACATGTCTTCTGAAGCAAGACATTTTAAGAAGATATCTGTCATCTCTAAGTCGCTATGTTTAGCTACAAAAGAATCAACACAAATCCAGGGAGTAGTTGAGATAAACCTATCAATTCCTAACGGAAGTGAACACAAAGAAGTAGGCCTTAAAAATGTGTTGCATGTGCCAGAGCTTAGAACGAATCTCTTGTCTGTAGCAAAAGTCACTGATAAAAATTACGAAGTTCTCTTTGATAAAAAGAATGCATGGATTTATAATGAAAATCATGAAGCAATACTGACTTTTAACGTTGTGGTGATTTGTACTATATAAAGGCACAAGAGGAAAGCACAAACTTAGCTGATGTGAAAAGGAAACCATTGTCACAGTTAGAAGAATGGCATAGAAAACTCGGACATTTGAACGAGAGAAGTCTCAAGGAAATGGCCATAAAGCAAAAAGTGCTTGGACTGAAAGTACCATTAAAAGAAAAACTCGAGCCATGCGAAGTATGCCTAGAAGGTAAGCAAAGTCGCATTCCATTTCAAATCTGTGATTCCAGAAGAACACGAGAAGTACAATGGAATCAAGCCAAAAACTGTGGACACAACTATAGAAAGAAAAATAACTCCAAAACCACTATTCCACATAATAAATTTTAATGACTCAGATATACATTTCGGAGATGTACATTGACTCACTGATGAAGGAAACTTCGTTTCCGAAATGTACATCTGAGTCATTAAAATTTATTATGTGGAATAGTGGTTTTGGAGTTATTTTTTTTTCCAACACGAGAAGTGTTAGAAATCATACATACAGACATTTGTGGTCCGATGAGAACGACTTCAATGGGTGGAGCTAAATACTTCATCACATTTATTGATGACTACTCAAGATGGTGTGAGGTGTATTTTTTAAAGCATCGAAGTGAAGCGTTTGATGTATTCAAGAAATATAAAGCATTTACAGAAAACTTCACAGGAAAGAACATTAAAGCTATTCAGTCTGATAACGGAACAGAATACTGTAGTAATGCTTTCACAAAATTTCTTGAACAAAATGGCATAAAAAGACGACTTACAGTTCCAAGTGTTCCTCAACAGAATGGGATAGCAGAGAGAAAAAATCGAACCTTGGTGGAAATGGCAATATGTCTCCTGATTGAATCCGGAGCTCCTACAAGTCTATGGGCTGAAGCCATCGCAACTGCTAACTATACAAGAAACAGATGTTCATCTGCTAGCCTGAAAGGTGAAGTCCCTCACAAGCTATGGACTGGGAAAAAACCCACAGTAAGTCACTTTAAAATTTTTGGGCTGAAAGCTTTTGCCATTACAAATGAACCAAGAAAAGGAAAGTTTGATGGCAGATCGAAGGAATGTGTCTTAGTTGGGTATTCTGATGAGTCTAAAGCCTATCGACTTTGGGTTCCGAATGAACAAAAAATCATCAGAAGTAGAGATGTTAAATTCACTAACAGTTTTTATTATAAACCAAAACAAGATACAGAAGAGTTGCTGAAAAAAGAGAAATTAGCAGCGAATGCTAGAATAAAAGAAGTTGAAGTGGATCTATTCCAACAACAACATGAACGCATTCAAAGCCCGAGAAGTATCCAATCTGAACGGGAAGAAATTCACGGAACAGACGATCAAAGGGAGTCGACAATAAGACCATCCCAGGTCATCATGAAGCATGGGCCAGGAAGACCAAGTAAAGTGAAAACTGGTAAACGTGGCAGACCAAAAAAAAATATTGTGAAGTGCCAGTAAGTGAGCCCAGAATCGGATGAACTATCGAATTCCATTTCAAATGACTCATGGAGTAACGCAGAAAAGGCAAAAACGGCTGAAATTCCACAGAATGACGAATTCACCGCTTTTCTCAATTTGTCAGACCCAACAACGTTGGAAAATGCTCTTGAAAGTCCAAAAGCAGTTGAATGGAAAAATGCGGTAGAAGATGAGTACATGTCATTGCTCAAAAATCAAACATGGCAAATAGTACGTCGTCCAAAGAACCAAAAAGTTATTGGATGTAGGCTTGTGTTTAGAACAAAATATGGGGCAAATGGAGAAGTTGCAAAGTTCAAAGCCAGACTGGTTGCGAAGGGTTACGCACAGGAATCTGGAATAGACTACACTGAAACTTTTGCTCCAGTATCCAGAGCAAGTACCATTAGAATGATGGCAGCTCTATCAGTGAAGTATGACCTCAACATCCACCAAATGGATATTGTGACGGCATATTTGAATGGAGATGTAGAAGAAAAAATATACATGGAACTTCCAGAAAAGTTGGAAGACATTCTACAACGAATCCTTTCAAGTAAACAGGGCAAAACAGTCGAAACCACTGCTAAACAATGGCTTAATGAACTCCGTAAGCCAGGACAGAAGGTATGTTTACTTAACAAAGCCCTTTATGGACTAAAGCAAGCGGGTCGACAATGGTACAAGAGACTTGACCACGAGTTAAAAGCCTTAAACCTAGTACCATCAAAAGGCGATCCATGCTTATACTCCTTAAAAAGGAAGAACAATATGATGTTAATGACAATTTATGTTGACGATATTCTGATGGCTTCAGACAACGAGACTTGGGTGACGCAAGTTAAAAATGCATTGAACCAAAAGTTTCAGATGAAAGACTTGGGACCCATCCGTTACTGTTTAGGAATTGAGTTCAAGCAGGACAAGTCATGCATCACCATGTCACAGAAGAAGTACACAGAAGCAATTCTAAAACGTTTCAATATGTACGACTGCAAACCCGTAAAAACACCGCTGGATATGAACCACAAATTCAAACCAGTCGTAAGTGAATTACAAGATAAAACGAAACATCCATACCAACAACTTATTGGATCGATGATGTACTTAGCTGTTTCAACGCGTCCTGACATCGCATATGCAGTGAGCGCACTGAGTCAATTCTGTACAAATTTCACAGAAGAGCACTGGAAATACGCAAAAAGAGTACTAAGATATCTAAAAGGAACAATCACTTACGGTTTGAAGTTCAGCAAAAGTGAAAAAGGACTTGTAGGTTATGCAGACGCTGACTGGGGTAACTGTGAAATTGATCGCCGATCATATACCGGCTATGTATTTACCCTTGGCGGTACAGCGATTAGCTGGGAATCACGTAAACAAAGAACTGTTGCGCTATCAAGCACTGAGGCTGAGTATATGACTTTCACTGAAGCGGCCAAAGAAGCCATCTATTTAAAGAAGTGCATGAGCGACAAGGAAAAATCAGAACAGATAACTTTGTACAATGATAATCAGGGAAGCCTGCAGTTAGCAAGGAACCCGGTTCATCATAAGAGAACCAAACATATTGATGTCAGGTATCATTTCATAAGAGAAGTGTTAGATGCTGGTATAGTGAACCTTCAGTATAAACCAACTGATGAAATGATTGCTGATGTGCTAACGAAGAGTCTCCCAGAAGTGAAGTTAAAAAGATGTATCGAACTTTTTGGGTTGACTAACTTGATTTAATATTATAACATTGAGTGGGGGTTTTGAAAATATTTGAAAATGTAAACAATGTCTTCAGCAAAATTATTAATGTGTAAAACAAGAGAAGCTAAGCTTTGTTGTAAAGAAATATTATATTGTTCTGTTGTTATGGCTTCAGCCGTAAAACAAGGGAAATATTTTGTTCTTATCATCAATGGCTTTATTAAACTTATGCACTTAAATACTGTGTCATCCTTGTCAAAGATGCTTTCAACCGCCGATCCATAAACATCAATACTTTGAATAAGCCTATTTGATAAAATAAGTAAATGAATTTGTTAAGCCAATAATAAAAATATCCAAATTATTATTAAATAATATTTCGTGTTATTTTTTTAATGAGAGCGGAAAGATCAGTAAATTTTAAATTCAAGTAATCTGAATTAAGCTTCATCTTTACATTTAGAGCCAATGAAAATGTAATAAATTGAAATTCTATAATGGCTGTAATGACCTTTTCGTGATAATAAGCATTAATGTTAATTTATATTTTCTAACAAATTTGCACTTTCTGTTTTTGTTCTAATTGTAGATAATTGGTCGCTTATCCTGTTCGATTAGATCAATCCCCGCATTAATTCTAAAGAAGCCAAACTGATAGTTTTAATTATATAAATTGTTTCGTATCCATATGCTACGCTTACAGTTTATCGATCTGGTAGCTTGGGGGTTTCATACAGCGAGGGATTACAGGTTTGTTCAAATATTTCAAATTGTTGCCTAATGTATAAACTTTAATTTTTAAACGAAACTAAAGAGGAACGATGAAGTAAAGAATGTAAAATATGGAGAGGCAGAATGAAAAAATAGGAAAGCTTAGGGAAATTAATTAAACTTTAATCCAGAGCAAAAAGGAGGAAACAGAAGGAGGAACGGCGAGGAAATCGTTTGAGATCAGTTACGCATGAACGAATCCCTGGCAATTTTAAAGGAGATGACGTCAGGAGACTTTCAAGGCTTTTTTTTCAGAAGAGAAGAGTTGAAAAAAAAATGCTCTATTAAGTTCTAGAACTTTTAATGAAATTGATTTTGAGGATTGCGAAGGATTGTGCCACTACAGCAGTCATTCTCTTTTAGATGTTTGAAGACACTGATGGCAAGGCTCAAATTTGTGATTAAAATTTGAAGCAGCGTTCTGCAGTTTTTCTAAAAAAAAATTAGTT
Organism: Rhysida immarginata; assembly: GCA_023313115.1. Classification (NCBI taxonomy): domain Eukaryota; kingdom Metazoa; phylum Arthropoda; class Chilopoda; order Scolopendromorpha; family Scolopendridae; genus Rhysida; species Rhysida immarginata. The sequence goes on along the minus strand of JAHWFO010107143.1, from coordinate 1,010,735 downwards.
AAAATGATTAGTGGCGTTCCAATTGGAAATGCTGGTTATATAAAATACTAAACAAACTGCGAGGAAAAGGTGCCAAATATTCAGATTGATATTCAGAAATCTCGTTAGATATTATTAGGAAGCTGTCTACTCGTTAGATACGACATATTCAAACAAAAACAAGTGCAGATTGATTGCTGTAATTGATAAGTTTAACAAGGCTGTACTTGATAAATTTAACAGAGCCCAAGTGAAAAATCATGGATATACAATTATGAGCCTGAAAACAAGCGCCATTCGATGCGATGAACCTTTCCAAATGAAGAGGAGCCAAAGAAATTTAGACGCAGCAGAAGTGCGTGCCAAAAAATGATCGCGTCTTTCTTCGGCAATTCAAGACTGTGGCCACAGTGACCTTAAAATATCGTCGAATAGCCAATGTTGCATGGTAAATTGCTGTTTGTTTGCTAACAGTCTTTAAGAAGAAAACAAAAAAACAACATTGTGACACCCCCGCACCAGGAGGTGTCTCCAGGTTCAATATTTACAAATTCATAAGATTTGGAAGCAATTACACAATGGCAGCATAGTAAAGTAGGCTATTTATTCAAGAGCAAGAACGATATTCTTACAAAAATCGTTAAGTTCAAGAAAGAATTAATTCTCGGTTGGGTTTTTGATGAAGGTTACAAAATAATTAATAGTTCAATTAAGTTATACGTATTTGCATTAAGGATAGATCTGTTAACTCGAACTTACATTGAATTTGGAAGATAATGGTCATTTTGATTAGTTTGAGCTCTACTGATATGAATTAGCTTATTCTCAGTAAGTGGAGTCAATATTATTCATCCCTACAATAGAGCCAAAGCTAATTAGCACTAAAGAAGAGGTATTATCAATCTTAGCCATTTTAAGTTAAGACCAAAGTCTATAGATATAAATGGTTATCGAGCTTCCGCTATTTTCATTATTTACAGAGGCTAGGGAATTCAGATCAGGCTAAGTGCTGTCTACAAAGTGTCCCAAATTGATGTATACACTCTTTGAAAAGTTATAGCTCAACAACGAAATGAGATAGAAATATAAAAATTTGTTGTGTATGATCCAGACGGCACTGGAAAAGCATAGCAGCATGTTCATTGTTGTTCATTTGTTTATAAACCAAAATGGCGGTGAGACTTTCATTCCATGAAGGTAAGTGGATACTTATGTGTTATTGGAAAGTGGAGAATGTTGTTGAGGTTCAACGACGTTGGAGGGTTGAATTTGGTACACTGCCGCCAACAAGGGTAACAATAACAAAAGTTTGAAGCCGAAGGAACGGTGAAAGACGTGTTGAAAGGTGGTGCGGAAGAAAGAGAAGTTCCACTGATAACGAGTGTTGATGCCGTCATGGAGGTTTTTAAAGCTTTTTATAACTTTGCTGTGTTAGTTTGTTTAGGTCAAATCTTGTAATCAATATTAAACCAACTTTCCGACAAGCTAGGGAGCTGCAATTTGATACACTTATGCAGAATCGATGACAATTTATGAGAAAGAAAAAAATTTTCAAATCGGTTCATTGGTTCGTGTTCTTATGGTACTAACTCATTACTACGAATTGATTGTTGTAACAATTGGACATTTCGTTATGGCGAGAGGTAAATGTATCTATTGTTTATTGTTGCAAAATTAAGCTTTATTGTTGCCACTAAATAAAGCATTATAAAAGCTTGATTTGATAAAACCCTTTTTACATAATCTTGTTGCACGATCCCCAAAGAAATCAGTGAGGCACTGCTCTCGTGAAATTGGTATCGCCAATTCCAGTGTTCATTCCATCAGTGGTATTCCATTAGCTAAAATCCTGCCAGTATGTCGCTCTGTTCGACATCGGTGTTGGGAGTGTACTGTGGCAGAAGGTGGACATTTTGAACATGTATACGGGCTTATGGAAGTTTAAGGAATAAAATACAACAAACTTTATATTTCTATCTCATTTCGTTGCTGAGATTTAACGTTTCAAAGATTGTATGCATCAATTTGGGACATCCTCTATACGGCACTTAGCATGATATGAAATCCCTAATTTGGAGAGATATTTTTTATATAGTTGATGCCCAATGTTAAGAGTGGGTTGGGTAATGCATTCGCGTTGGTTGAATAATTTTTTATTTAAAAATTTTGAAGAATACACTAAATTCGGCAATACTATGTCATCAAATTCTGGCCCAATTCAATTCCGGCTGCATTGAAACTGAAAATGAAACTAGAGTTTCTATCTACGGTTAGAGCTGCGCTGCATGCGTAGTTGGGCCGATTATACATGCAGCGCCATTTTACAATGGAGTTCTCGCCCTATCGAGGGCTAAAACTTTAGCTTCATTTAACTTTGGAGCTCGATGACCATTTACATCTATAGACCATGGTTAAGACTAACAAGGCACGATATCCATATGGCATCACAATGCAAACAAGAACCATAAATCTGCCATTTGCACTATCCATACAATAGATCAAAGAGACCTCAAACTGGTTAACGTATCAACAATTTACTTAAAACGTTTCTTAATCCCTAATTAAGAACACAATGTACCTTAAAAGTGCTAAACAATTAACATCAAACAATAAGTTTGAAAGTTATGTCATTAATAACTTGTTAACTACTCAATCAAGCTCATAACAATATCAATCGATATCTTTTAATGCAGTATGATAAACCCTCATATTTTTAATTCAATTTTTCAATATTAACAATTTAATTGCTCAAATGCCCATAACATAGCTATTCATTGCATAAATATCACAAAGTAAAAATCTTAAGTTCATTCTTCATATATTTTGATTTAATTTACGTTACATTTAATTCCGCAGTCTTGCAGTAAAAAAAAATCATTAAATTAGAAATTAAATTTAATTCTGCAGTTTTGCAATTAAAAAATTATTAAAAGTTACATTGCGCTATGTTCAGATAAGTATTTCACCATGATGCAGTTAGCGATCAAATTACAAGCCCTATCACTGATAAAAACTAGACAGGTCTCACAATATTAGAATTTACATTAATTCCTTTAGGTGCCATTCCAATTGTTAGTGTCTTTTCTTAGAAAAGTGCTTTTGTTTTTGTTAAAAATGAGCTGAGTTACTTAGTGCTAGAGTCACCCACCAAATAGCCTAAAATATAATCATCACTGCTCCAAACTGTAGCGGATCCAGGAAATCCTCCATTATAGGCAGCATGAACTCGGTCACCAACTGGATAACAGCATTCCCTATCAAGAAGATCTTTACATTTTCCGCAGATGATCCTCATCCTTTTTAAAGATGCTTGACTGATCGTCTAATATCCATGGCATTGTTGATTAACATCTAAGAGGTTAGAATAATCGTCAAAGACCATCAACATTACCAGTTGTCAGCAACATGCATATTCTAGAGTATCATTTCCACTAAACATAATTTTGGTCATCTCAGTTTGCTGGCTGGAAGCATAATGATAATTGCTGAATTTGTCAGCCAAATTTTATCCACTTTTCTGAAGAGTAGCACTCTTATAAGGAAAATGAACTGGATTGCCTAAAACAGCTGACAGTCCATTGTTATCTGATTACACAACAATGACAAGATAAAACTATTAACGCAAAATTAGGAAAAATTCAATAAAATAAAATAAATATAAAACTAAATATATACTGACAAAATAAATATTGTCACAATATCATTCTGAATCAAGACAATGCTTCATCAATAGAATGTTTAATCGACTCCTCAGCGAAATTACTCTCCATCTGCCGTTAAGTCCACAACTGGCATTGAAAGAGTTCTGTGATTCTGTTTATTCCCGGCTTGATGAATAAAATGCGCGAAATGAGGTTTTCGGATGCTCTAATGCAGTGGAAGCGTACTACAACCTTATCGTGCAGATACTATGTGATCAGTGGATTGCCTGCTATGGCGATTGGTTCCCGAGAATAGCAAATATATACAATATCAGGGTGAATATTTCAAAATACAGAAAAACTTTGGAGGGGTATATTCTGTTTTTAACTATGAAACCTCAAAAACTTTTAATCTGTTCCTCGTTTTATTAGGTTTAATTTGGTCTGTTTGGTATTAACGTCCTTTTCAACTACTATGGTCATTTCAGGACGGCGTTTTAGGGGCTGCAAATTTTGCCTCGCAAGGGTTTTTTAACGTGCAGCCGGCAAACGACTACACGGAACCAACGGTTTTACTTCCCTTCCTTAGGAAGAGCGTGATCTCAGGATTTTCCCCCTGAACTCGCGTCCTTGGGCATCAGAGGCGATCATGAAACCACTGAGCGACCGAGGCCGATTAGATTAGACAAAAACATGAAGTATTGTTTTCTGAGTGCTGCTTTCCGTGGATCCTGGTATGCTATTTTTTTGAGTTTTCTTTCTATGATCACCCACACCCATACACGCTTTGTATATACTTACATAGGATGAACTTATATTACAGAACAATAGGGTAAATAGAGGGTATTTTTATTCAGTAATGTGTGTCCTATCTCGCACCGGTTTGACGCTACTCTTGCTTCAGTTGCAGTAACCATTCATGCAAGGACCAGCGGTTTGACTCTCTGATGACTAGCTTTCAATTACAAACAACAAATAATGACGTTTGGCAATGTGTGCATTACATAAATACTACAAACTGACGCTCCCTTTCTAGCATGGCCGAAGCATTGACTGCCGTACCCCTTCAAATGTCCAGATGCAGTATGTTTGGTGTTACAGGTCAACAATCTGTGGCAGAAGAACATGACAAGTGTGGAATAGACCACTGTCTTCCCACAAGAAGAAGTCCAGCAGAACATTGTGTGATCGAGATGTCTGCGTTGAGGAAACCGCTCTGCATACATTCTTGCAACTATTACTCCCTGTTGATTCTCATCACCTTACAGCAAGTACATGTCGGTTAGCTCACTCCGGCTGGAACGCTCCAATTTACAATGTTGACTCTCTGATGATTCAACTTTCAATGAATCTAAAAACAACAGATATTGGCAAACAGTCAAAACACTGAAACAAACGTATCGCCGTATTGTGGGAGATAAGGTGCGTTTTTAGGGGACGGGGCAACAGAAATGATACCAACTGGAAAGGACATGACATTTATTGATACATAAACACATGAGTTTTGTGATAAACTAATTTGATTTTTTTTTTTTGATTTAAAATATAATTAAACAAAAAATAGATAAATTGCCGTTGCAAAATGATACAACCACTTGATAAAAATTATGTAAAAATGTAAAAGTTAAGCTTACCTTATGCAGGAACCATGTTTCAATGCTACGTTGAATACACGATTAGGCATACTGTCCACGAGCTACTGAAGCATAGGAGTTTGAAGGCTTCCCATGCAGTAATGATGGCGGCCTTCAATTGTGAGACGTTTCGTATTCTTTGCCATTTGCGTACACAGATCTGCACAAAATGCTCCACAAATTCTCCATAGGGTTAAGTTCCGGAGAATCTGCTGGCTATTGCTTTACATGGACTCCATTGTTCAGAAACAATTCCCAAGTGGAGTTAGCGACGTGGATCGATGCGATGTCTTGTTGGAAAGTCCAAAATGGTCCACCAAGTTTCTCTCCAAATGGAAGAAGATTGACTTCCAACAGATTTTGATAATCAACCGCTTTCATGCGGCCAGAGGGGAATGCAAGATTTGTTTTGCCATGACAACTGAACCTGGCCCAAAGCATCAGTGATCATCCTCCTTGTTGTCTTTTGGAGAAGAACTGCTCCTCCTTTCTGAGGTCGTGGCAATAGTAGGCCCTTCCGTCAGGGCCATCAAAATTGAATTTTTTTTTCATAACTGAAGATTACTTTCATCCATTCTCGCTTTCAAGTTACGTGTTCTTTCGAACACGCAACCCTTTTGTTCTTGTGGACATCAGTAAGTCATGGTTGGATTTTCTTTTTCTTGTATGTGATGTTCTCTTGCCGGACAGCTCTTTCTTGAGATTGTAGACTTGTGAACATTGAAGTTTTCGTCTCTAGACAACTGCGACAAAGATGTTCCACCAGCAATCAGCTTTCTAACGATGATTCTTTGTTGTCTGGGAGTGATCTTGCGTGGTCTGCTGGTTGACTTCTTTGTTCCATACTGCGTCCCAAGTTTCAAGAAGCTGTTCACTACATATAGTGAACGTCCAATTTTTCTTGCAATTTCTCTTGATGACAAGCCTTCTTCTTTGTAAGCGGTTATTTTGTTTTTTTCACAGTCTATCAATGCTTTTTTCCTACCCATCGTAAAACAGTCAATACACTGGATTTCGAAAAAACTTTTCACGCCAGATGCCCAGAATCAGTCTGCATAGTGAACCGAGACTCGTCGGCGAACATCACCAGGGACCACTCCTGATCGCCCCAAGCACGATGACTAAGAAATTCCGAAAATTTTTATATATAAATTTGCATGTCTATCTATCCTCTTATCATTGAGCGGTTATAATGAAACTTTCCGCCAGGAAAAGTCCATAGTTAGGGGGTGGTTGTATCACTTTGTAATGACAATTTATCTATTTTTGCTTCATTAAAAAAATAATCAAAACTAGTTTATCACATAACTCATGTGTTTATGTTGAATGTCATGTCCTTTCCAGTTAGTATCATTTCTGTGGCCTCATCCCCTAAAACGGGGTGATTGTATCATTTTGCAACGCACCTTAGAACACATATTGCTTAATAAAAAATGTTTTTTTAGTACCCTCTATTTACCGGGTGGCGCAAAAAAAAAGGTGTTAGAAAGTTTTGGTCTACTACGACATAATATGAGTTTATAGATTCTTGTTATCATATTCATGCTTTAACAGACATTCTGAAATTTAATGCAGAAAGTTTTCAAAGTGATTTCCATCTGCTACAGTCAGGGTGTAGAGCCTTGAATTTTCTCTGGAAATGTAATGAGAGATATCAGTGAGTGAGCTATGGAATATTCAGAACTGCAATAGAACAGTATCACGAGGAAAATCATTTACGGCTTACGATTAAATCACAGTAGACAAAGACTTTCTAACACCTTTTTTGCGCCACCCGGAATTCAGTTCAAGGCTCTGATTCCTATGCATTTATACCGAAAATGCATATTGAAATCACAATACAGAATTTTTTGATGTCGCATGTATTAAAATGTAAAATAGTAAGGCATATGAATTTTTGTTCGCGTTACAGCGGATTATCGATCTTTCTGCACCTCATAAACTTCAAATCAAAATCCGCAATGTCGTATCATGGACTGACACACATTTTCGAATTTTTCGGCCTGCAGCCGAAAAACAATACAGGGATATGCTTACATTCTTCAAGACCAAGTAAATCGGAATCGGCTCATTCGTATACGACAGTTTTGAATATGGATTTAAGGTAGAGGAACCGGGAGGCCATGCGACTGGATCACCTCACCGTCATGCGTCAGAGAAGGTGTTATTTACATACTGGTGAATGGTACAACAAAAGCGGCTTGGAACTCTTCGTATTGCAATTGGAACAGCCTGTAGCAAGTTGGCTAGTGTGTCCAACAGAAATTGCAGACAATGGCTCAGACAGGTGTTGCGGAACAACGAACGGGAGGCCCGTGTAAGTGAATGTTTAAGTTAATAAATAAATAAATAAATAAATAAATAAGGAAGAAGAAAAAAACAAAAGTCTTATTATGAATTCTTATAATAATAATTACATGTACGAGGATATACAGGGTGGTTATAATTAAAAATTTCCTACTTAACCTACCCTAAAGACAAACTATTTATAGTACAAGTACCAAATTAGTTAGGAATAATGTCCAGATTAAGAGCTTCAAGATATGTATGATTCACTGCTTGCCGTTAGTGTGAGTTACCTGAAAGACAGCGTTTATCAAAGGAACATTCGCACATGTGCTGGTCAGAAGAGAAGCATATCAAGAGAGATATCAGGCAAACCTTTTAGATACTTCGCATGCTATCCTATGATTTCCGGTTATCATGAACACCGATGAGCGTCACTTCAAGCACTCATTGTATGGTGATGGACGCTATGTCCACAAAAACCACGTCTTAAAAGTGTTTCATTGGAATTGCTTATTCATTATTACTCTTCTCCATGTCCTTTTGCAATGTTTACATTAGGTGTTCCTGTTCGTGCGAGCGCTCGATTTCCACATAGAGACGGTTAAGAAGGGAATAATTAATTATAACCACTCAGGATATTCAACTAGTTTCTGATAATAAAGTGGATACATACAATGTAAAGCACATGCTGAATCGGCCCATGTAGGGGAGTATTATAGAAGTATAGTTTTGTTCTACATTACGTACTGAACCAACGCCTCCTATAAAGAAAGCCTCGGCACTGAAACGTCATACATTGTTACATCATCATAAGTCGACCAAATTTAGGGCTTATTATTATTGGTAGAAAAACGATTAACAAAGGATGAAGTACGATGATATAACAAAGGATGAAGTACGATGATATATGACGTTTCAGTGCAGAGTTTTCTTTATAGGAGGCGTTGACTGAACCCGCTTATGGCTCAACTTTGTTTACACGCATTAGTCACGTTAAGCGGGGTATGACTGTATATATAACTATCTTCTAGCGTATAAATCAGTCCTAAAAATGGAACAAATAATAAGTCACCATCAAAAATACGGCAGCTCCGCTTTCATCTATCAAACGTTCCGCTTTACCTTTAAAATTTTGTTGTTATCCATTTTAATAAGCTTATAAAAATTTCAGTAGCTAAAGTTTACTTTCATTAGCCTATTGAGCTGTAAAATATTTTTAGTAAGTCAAATGAAGATCCTTTAAAGACGGTATCCTATTAAATGACTTCGGCAACCTTCAGGATATGTAAAAAGGAGTAACCTAGAAAATGAGATGACCTAACTGCCAATAGGCCTAGCACTTCGAGACGAAAAATTTAATTCTTGATGGGCGATAAAAGAGTGCATAAAAAGGAATTCTCACAGGAAGTGCTTTTGAAAGGAATCCAATAGCTAAAGTTGATCTCTTCGTCAACGGGAATGCTTGATAGATTTTTTTAATGAATCCATTTAAAATTTTTCAAAATTTTATTTTTTTCAACATTCAGATTTTAAATATTTAATTTATGCTAAACATTTTAAATTTAAGTGCTTTGACGAAACTAAGAATAAAAATAGCCTTTTTGAGTCAATCAGTAACATTAAAAACACATTATCGGTTTAAAAAGAAGCACCGAAACACTTTTTCTGGCAAAGATAAGAGTCGTGCAAAAAAGACAAAATCGAACGAGAAGTTAAAGGAGAACGGATATTTTGAAAACAAAACACGTGGATAGCATCATCACCAATGCAGCAGCTCTTAGCTCTTGGTACTTTAATAAAATTACTCAAGGCAAATTTTGACAAATGAAAAAGTAGTCTATTCCAAGAACTTTAATGATAAATTCTAAGAAAGTTTCTGTCGTGAGAATCTAAGATCATGTGAGTAAACAGTAGAATCAGTAAAAAAGCGAGCTTACATGAAAACACATGCAATCTTAAGCTTCACAACAGAACTTTTAGCCTTAGCAGCACTTAATAAGGAAAGAAGGGCTTGCTTTAAACCAAAGCATCTGAAAGTTGACTCTTAATTGACTTAAATTAGTGTAACCAAATTTAATATTATAAAATTATTTTTTTATTTATTAAACATACCTCAAGAAATCAAAAATCAAATAAAAAATCACCAATAATACAAAGGTCGTTATCCTGGCTCTTTGGCTCCCCAAATTCTCGAACCTCGCTTAAATCCCTTCAGAGTGTAATGCCCATTGAGTAGGGACCAAGTATTAATGCAATGAGTACCCTAAAAAACAAACAAGATACCCAATGCCGTGCCCATATATATTTCCGCGTATTAGTACATGAGCATATCTCGAATCGATTTCAAATTAGCCTTTTGATTTATCAGGTTGTTGCATATCAAATGTCGGATTTCGAGATGGGTTCCGCGCTTCAGCACGGTTTCTATGTTTAGTAACAAGTACCCATAACATAGTGTTACATTCCCAGAGATAAACTTATCAGCGACCAGCTGCTTGAAATTTGCATGTCTGCGATGATATTTAATAGCGTTTGAACCAAAGCGAAGATAGTCATGACTTCATACGAATTACGTGTGATAATGCATTACGAGTTAAATCATCCAACGCCTCTCGAAACATCAATAAGGTATTCGGTGTAGGCACCATAAATGAACGTACTGTCCAGCGTTGGTTCCGAAAATTCCGGGCGGGAGTGACGGACCTGGCAAATGAGCCACGCGGCAGACCGCCCAACGTGTTGAATGATGCTGATCTGAAGCGATCTGGAAGAGGACCCGTCAAAAACTGTTCGGGACCTTGCAGGGGATCATGCTGTATCAGCGTCTACTGTCAGTAGACACCTTAGGATCATCGGCCAGGTGAAAAAGCGGGACAAATGGGTCCCACATGGACTTACGGAAAACCAAAAAGAGCGTCGGTTGAAGGTGTGTACGGAATTGCTTTTGCGCCATGGAGAAGCGGGGATTCTTGATCGCATTGTCACCAGCGACGAGAAGTGGCTCCTATACGACAATAGATAACGGTCAGCACAGTGGCTGGATGCTGATGAATCCCCGCGACAGTTCCCTAAACCACCCGTTGCACCCCAGAAAGCTCATGGTTACAGTTTGGTGGAACATCCGTGATGTAGTGCATTACAGTTTTCGGCAGATCACCGCTGCGACCTACTGACGTGAACTACATCGTCTGCACACAAAACTGTGTGAGCAACAACTTGCATTTGTGCAATGCAAAGGCGTCCTTCTGCTTCATAACAACGCGCGTCCGTACGTTGCACGAACGACCGTGCAGGCGCTACAGGCTCTGGGCTACGAGGTGCTTCCACACCCCCCGTACTCTCCGGACCTCTCCCCTACCGACTACCATCTTTTCCAGAGCCTGGACAATTTTCTCCGGAGGAAAACATTCCTAACCTAAGCAGACGTCAAAAACGCATTCCGGGAATTTATTGAGTCCCGTCACTATTGATTTTATCGGAGAGGGCTCGAGAAGCTGCCAAATCGTTGGCAACAATGTTTGGATTGTGGGGGTTATTTCGAATAGCACGTGTGAAGGTGTCCGTTCTAGAGGGCCATTAAAGATGACCTCTGTAATCCGACATTTGATATGCAACGACCTGATATTATTGTTCCACAAGTGCCGCCCTGCCAAAATCTCATTCCATTAACGCGTTGTGTAGATTTACATTGTATACTGCAATGCACACCAAAGGTCGGCTTGCAAAGGAACAAACACCTGTGAATGCAAAATATTGCCCAACGCCTTATTTGATCTACTTTTTTGACCATCGCCCTGCCCTGCTTCTAGACGTAATTCCGCTATCTAGCTAAAAATCATATATCACAGCACGTCAACAGATGTCGTTTTGGGCTCTTTCACATGATAATATCATAACACAAACACGAGAATTCAACATGACTAATCTTTTACGCATTCCAGGGACAAACAAACATCCATTCCCATGGCGGATTTGAACAGGCGACTCGACGGTTCGAGAACTGGAACGCTTAGGGTGCGTTCAGAGTGAAATCGTCGAGTCAAGCAGTGATATTTTTATAGGACTCGAACAATTTGATCACCCTTTACAATTTCCTCTCCTGAATTCTTTGTTCAGGACTCGCTTCTTGGCCCGACGCGCTCACTATGTACGCGTCCTTACTCTCCAATGCTCTCGGCTACCGGGCCGGCTATTATCCCTGAAGACACATTATACAAGGAGTATCAGACCACCCGTGCCACAGGTTTTTTTTGTTCGGAAGTTCGACGTTCTAGAGCTTTAGAGAAAAAATTACATGATTAAAGACTATGTGAAGAACCTAATGTTGGCTATACCATTGGCCGCTTTCGGGGTCAACCCAAAGACTTTAAATAGGAACATGGGTCGAAAAGGGTGTCGAAGATAAAAACAAACGGAAATAAACATAAAAACATTTTTACATGACCCGCATGCGTACTCCTCATGGCCAAATAAGAAACAAATGTCCTATCAACATGGATCTGAAACTCAACCGTTAACGAGAAAAATTGCGTCCAAATGGCGTCACATTGCAGCGTGGTTGCACGTCAGTTTCTGAATGACGCTTTCCCGCACGATGGATTGACGTGCGGGGCCAGTGACATGGCCTCCTCGTTCTCCCGACCCCAATTGTCTTGATTTCTATCTGTAGGGGTATGTTAAGGATAACGTGTATGCAACACCCGTCCAGGATGTGAATGAGCTATGGGACCACATTATCGCCGAATCGGCTGCGATTAGGATCGCACAGGAGTGTTAGAACGTGTTCAGGTGCCAACACGCATACCCGACTTTGACGCGCACGGTTTTCATCCGACTTGAAGCGACACCAGAGTGCATGCGACTAGCAAAACACACATTTCCAACTTCCGCGCGAACGACTTTCAACCGACAAGCATTTTAATTCAAATTGTGTCCGTGATAGCGCTGCAGTCACACAGGAAACTGTATTCATTTTCGCCAAAATGGAATCGATTACGCGTCAAAAATACACTTTATTAAACTAATAAATTTATTTGCACATGGAGTTTCCATGGAAGCCTCCATTTTCATTTTTTGCATCTAGAGAGGTCACTTCCCAAGATGCTAATCGTGTATATTCTCGGAACCTGATAAGTCGCGTGAAAGTCGGACAGAGCTGAAGTCGGAAAAACTAGTCGCACGACTCCTACGACTGACCGTTTGAGACCGGAAGTAGTTGTTCCAGAGTCGCATGCGACAGCTAGTCGGATTTAAACCGTGCATGTGTGTCTCCGCCTTTCGACGTTCTATTCAGAGACGTCTGCACGGCTGTGTTAAAGCACATGGACTTCATTTGGAATAATATCTGTAAAACAAACCTCACAGGGGCAACCACATTTGGACGCCATTTGTTTCTTATTTCGCCATGGGGAGTACGCATGCGAAGTCTGTGACAGGGATTCAGACCCACCTTATATATCTACACTGAAAAGCCAAAACATTATGACCACCTACTAATAACGCGTTGCCCCAACTTTGGCCTGCAAAACAGCTGCAAATCGCCTTGACATGGATGCCACAAGTTCTTGTTAGATGACTGGAGACAGGTTGTACCAAATGTCTAACCAGTGGTCTTGCAAAGTCGACATATTCCGACATGGTGATATTTGAGCTCTGAGCTGCCGCTCCAAGACATCCCTAGTGTGCTATATCGGATTAAGATCCGGCGAGTTAGATGGCCAGGACATTAATTTAAATTCGTTCGGGATTAAGTCCAGGGGAAGCAACTGTTCGCCTGGAAGTCGGCGTACCCTGACACGACCATCGACGTGATGAATAAGAAATCATGATTCATCCGACTAGGGAACTCTCTTCCACTTGTCCATGGTCCAGTCTCGATGTTCCCGGCCCCACTGTAGGCGTAGTTTACAATAACGCTTGGTCAACAAAAGCACACGAGTGGGACGTCTGCTGCGCAGTCCCATATCCAACATTGTCCGCTGAACTGTGTGTTCTGAAACATTTGCACTTGGACTTGCATTGTATTGGGCTGTCAGCTGAGCTACTGTCTGGCGCCAATCTTGCTTTACCAAGCGGGACAGTCTCCGACGTCCTTTTTCTTTGATGACGCAAGGGTGTCCAACACCTTGGTGTCTACTGCTGATTTCATTTATCCACTTTGCATAAATACTAAAAACGGCAGATCGTTAACAACCTACCAGTCGTGCAGTTTCGAAGATACTCGTTCCGGGCATTACAATATGCCCTCTATCAAATTCGCTTAGATCAGCAGTCTTTCCCATCATTCGCAGAATTAAGTGCCAGACGAGCTGATTCTTTACCTTCTCCAGCAGCCGTTAAATATCATTCCCACTTAATTACGTGCCCTCCACGTGATCCAGACGAGCTCATTCACCAACGTGGTGATGGTCATAATGTTTGCTTAGATTTGATCCCTCTATCACCCCCCCCCCCCAAGTTTCTACACGTTATTCGAGAACACCCTGTAAAAAGAAGAGTGTTGGTTTGTAGGTAGGTGGGTTTGTGCGTTTGTTTCTTATACAAATCTACAATTTTATTCCGATCTTGATGAAATTTGCACACATGATCTTCAAAGCATGAGGAAGGTCATTGTCTGCCTCAGATTTCGAAAAAATAATAATTATCGATAATAAATCGATATTCATGATGATGGCAGTATATATTAATAAAAAGTATCTCATGACCAACAATCCAAGGCAAAGTCTATTCAACAATAGGTATCATTCACATGTTACCAACACGCAATTCACAAACGCTACCCACGGACCAACAATGTTAGGCAAAGTTGTGCTTTATAAATAAGGTTCAATTTGTAACAATGCATAGAATTCCTCTTGTTCGGACTTTTCTTAGAAATGATAGTTCTCAGAACTTAACATTTTCTTGAAAATCTTTAAAAATGAGCACTAACTGGAGATAAGAGAGTTACCAGACTATTGAGAAACTGAGCAAGTGGCGAGTGATCAAGTAGTCATAGAAGTTCCCAGGCGGCCCGCGACGATGCAAGCGTATCAACAGAAGAAACTTGTCAAATCAATTGGAGGCGATAGGGAGAAAACAGAAGAAGCGCGATGCTTTAATAAAGGATAGAACAAAAGATCGGGCGTCTTCTTCGCAATCGTCCTCCCCCGTCGCAGCGAATGAGACGGCCAGAAGATCATTGGAGAAAAATAAGAAAAGAGAGCCAATGAAAAAAAAGAGAAAGATAGACGGCAAGAAAAACACGAGGCATCGTCATTAAGAAAAAAAAGGGATAGTGGAAAATACGCTGACATTGCGAGAGGATGGAAGAAATATTCTCGTAAGAATGTTAAAGAGAAAAAGGCGCAGAAACGTGTTTATGTAGAAGAGAGAGCAGCAGAGAAGTCCTGTCAGCCTCGCACCAAGCAAACCGAATCGAGAAAACGCAGTCGGGCTAAGGCGCAAATAAAGGCGAAGACGTAGTTTGGATTTGGCTCTTCGAATAAACGATATGGAAACAAGAAATGTATTCTACAGTGTCTCTCTGAAGAAGCCGACGTGGGAATGATAAGGTTAAAGAGCGAAGTGCAATCGAAGGCAGCTCGGACACACGGCAACGTGCGACAGAGAAGTTCCACAAGCGCTACCAATTCCCTATTCGCATAGTTATGAAATCTTCACCCTCGCTACAGCACAGGCATTCGGAGAACAACAGCGGACTGGCATTGGATTCCGGACGAATTACACTACGCACGGAAAAGTCAGGTAAAAGGGAAGTCTCCTATGTCACGTGGTCATGGGGCTTCTCAAGCCTTGCTTTCAGTAGTTAATTTAAATAGTAAGCTTAGAACATATAGACAATATTGCTAGAATTAAGATAGTCAAGTAAGATAAATGCTAGTGAGCTAATTAACTGTCTTGCTCTTGTTCTTGACATCATATTCATAGGTGTCATTCCACCTACGCTCACCTGTCTATGGAAAGAGATGGAGGAAACCTCTCCAGTGCGTACTGTTCTCGTGCTCCCTACAAAGGCCGACGAAGCTTCAACATGGAAGACCAGCATATTTACAATTTAAAGATATTAGGATTGTGTAATGTTTAGTGAAAACTTTAACGTGGAACTTATTTGAGATTATTATTTGTGATTTGCTTAAGTTTATTTTGCTGGTATATCCTAAGAAGAGTTATTTGTGCATCGTTCAACGCAATTGTATCTGAACATGTATTCATCATTGGTTTTATTAAATTGAAACTATGCAGCAAAAGAAATTAAAATTCGTTAATTAATTACTCTGCCTGATTTTGTTCCCACTCTAATCATCTCTTTATTATGAATTAATCATTTATACGTGATAAAACTGCGACTGCTACCTACACAAAGCGATGAATGGACTAGCTTAGCTTCAAGACATCGGGAGTAGAGTGCGAATTGCAACAACTGTTTACCAAGTAGTAAATAAACCCCAAATTATTTTTTCGAATTTTCTTTGTGAATTTTTACTGTATTAATTCTAAGCGTTTTCATGCGTTCATTTTTACTGTATATTCACATTCAGATATTGCAAAATTTAATAAAAAAAAAAGAGTCCGAGTAACGCTGGGGATATCACTTAGCTTGTTTGGTAGCACAGCAGATCCAAACATTCCCTAAAAAAATCCTCGATACATTTTGACTATAATCTGGGGGGATCTGAATGTTTTGAAAACCGAGGTGGTGATGATGCGTTAATTGAACATTCATTTTCAAGAATTTTTATCAATGAGCATAAAATGATGATGCAATGACAGGACATAGATAAGACAGTGCCTGTCGAGGAAACAAAGGAGTCACACGTGTCTTTCTTGAGCTCCCTAACAAATGTCCACACGACTGGCGAAAATTTGTGTGTCTGGAAAGAATAGAAAAGGAACGATTATTGGTATGATAAACTCTGCAGCTCAAAGACAAAAATCTATCCGTTCGTTATAAATATCTGAAGAACGGGAACTTCGTCTAGAGCAAGAGAGTATAAGAGCTTCTACTTTAAGGGGAAGGGAAACATCGAAGGAAGAATTGGTCTAAAGTACCCAGTGATGTTCTCGGTGGTGAAGATGAATATCATTGTAATCTCAGGCAGGTCATCAAAAGGTTAAATAAAATTTCGGGCGACGTCGGTTTATGAGCTGCTCATTTACAGGATGTATCTGAACGGTCTGTACAAACTTACAGCAGGAGTTCCTTGTAGCCAGAGAAGCAATATATGCCCCATGAACATAGGGTCACAAACGTTTCCTTCTGTAGATACAACTGTGTGATGTTGTCCTACTATAGCTGCCGCAATTGTCACATCAAATCCGTTCAGCGTTACAAACTAGGTTTATTTCCTGTTTGTACAGTAACAGAACAGTCTAGACGTGCAAAAGTACATGCTCGAAATGATCTCCTTTAGATTCCACGCAGGCCTGCACACGTTGTTGCATTGACTGGCGAACTCGTTGGAAAATACCGGGTGTGTTACGGATGACATCACAATTGTCCACGATCCGCTGGCGAAGAGTATCAACATCTGGTACGGGGGTGGAATAAACAAGGGTTTTCAAGTGGCCCCCACTAAAAAAAAGTCTAAGGGATTCATATCCAGCGAACATGCTGGCCACGGTATTGGTCCTCCACGCCTATCCATCGATGAGGATAGGTGGCATTTAAGAAGTCTTTACTGAGTCGGCTTAAATGTGGTGGTGCACCGTCATGCGTGAACCATATACGTTGTCGTACAGGCAACAGCACATCCTCTAAAAGCTCTGGAAGTTGGTTTTCCAAGAAGTCACGATAAGCCGCTCCATTTAGTCTCAACGTCGCACGGTTGTATCTTCAAAAGGAAGTGTTTGTGACCCTATGTTCATGGGACATATATTGCTTCTCTGGCTACAAGGAACTCATATTGTAAATTTGTACAGACCATTCACATCACCCTGTATATAAAGAAGAGTGTTTGTTTGTGGGTTTGTTTGTATTTTATGCAAATCTGTAGTTTTATTCCGATCTTCATGAAATTTTGCACACTTGATCTTCTAAGCAAGAAGATGATATTAAATCGAAAATATAATAAAGGGTATCTCATGACCAACCATGCAAGGCATAGTGTGCAATATACAAGATTAAACAGTATAAAAAAACAGACTTTGATGAAACTTTCACTATCGTCTAGCTATAATCAGTCCATGTCTTGAAAACTACTGAACCGATTTTGATGAAACTTGGACTGTTCCCTAAGTTGAAAGATACTTAATCCAATACAAAAAGAATTTTTGCAATTCGATGTCTAGTTTTGAGAAATACGTGGACAAACATCATGTACATGGGACAGTTTTTTCGTTTTTGCAATTATTAAAATTGGCGCTCAGATTAATGCATAAATGAATTTTTTATTCATCGAAATAATCTCCATCATTATCAATAACCTTCTCCCAACGAGATATTAAATCATCAATTCCTTTTTTATAAAAGTCACGAGTTTTACAGTTGAAAAAAACACCCAGTTCATGTTTTAGCTCTTCTTCTGTCTTGAAGCACTTGTTTCCCAAATGGTTATGGAGAGATCGGAAAAGGTGATAATCTGTTGGAGAAATATCAGGAGAGTACGGTGGATAAGGTAACACTTCCCATGCAAGCTTGTTTATTGCCTGACGGATCAGCTTTGCCGTATGCGGACGTGCGCTGTCATGAAGAAAAACAACACCCTCGTGGTTCGCAAGAGCTAACTGTGTTTGCTTGATTTTTTCATGTGTACGTTGAAACTGACCAACATACACGTCTATTGTGATAGTTTGTCCTGGATTTTGGAGCTCATAATGGCCTACACCAGCTGTTGTCGACCAAACACTCAAGACGCTCATCACCAGTTCTAAATTTTTTGAACCAATTCTGTGCCGTCTGGTCGGTGACAGAATCATCACCGAATGCTGTACAAATGTTACGAGCAGCCTCCGCAAGAGTTTAAATTCATGCAACAGGCGGGCTCGAATTATTTGGTGATGTACAGTCCTCATCCGATAAGTTAAATCTCGATTTTGAAGGGCTAGGATTATTCTATTGCTAAAATGGGAGGCAAAGAGGATGAAAAAAAATCTGATGTTGTACTAGTACTTCCCTGCACTATATCAGATTTTTTTTCATCCTCTTGCCTCCCATTTTAGCAATAGAATAAATTTCTTCCCTTCAAGATCGAGGTTTAACTTATCGGATGAGGACTGTAGGTACCATTTCAGACGTTTTTTTCAAAATAAAAGTGAAAAAGTCGTTAGCATCGTGAACCTGGTTGACCATCGTGGCAGTCCTTCACAGCTCGCCGACTCCGCTTCGCTCGCACTCGTGGAGCTTACTTGCCACGTCGACCTTTTTGCCGCCGCTCGGGCTTGGTCGTCGGCTGAGTCGTTCGACACGTCCCTCGTCCTCGAAGGCTTGGAAAACCCTTCCACCATCATAGGCTGCTCGGCATTCTTTCTTCTCCTCTCAATGGCTAACAAGAAATTTTGCTGCTGGCCGCCCTCTATCTTTTCCGATCCGCCCCCGATGCTGTCTCTCTTTCTTCTCCCCTCATCGTCGTCGCGTCTTCGCTCTTCTTCCTGATTGGTCTTCTACTACCGCATTTGTTGACGCTTGTGGTTTCGTCGCCCATCTTCCGATTTCGTTTGATAGAACACCCGAGTCCGCTAGTGATGGACAACGTCACCGGAATTCCTGGTGTTTTTCGAATTCCGTGACGATCAAAGACGAAAAGGCACATATTAGAATGAGATTTACCGACATTGCAATTGTAAGTCTCAGTGAAATCTGAAAGACTTCTGGAAATAGAGAAATAGTGACTATCTCTTTTATTCTCTCATGGAATCATTTAATTGCCCACTTTTAAACATTAAAATTTTAATTTTTTTGCAGGTTACTTCTGTGCAAACATTTTTCGTTTCCAAATGGAGTTTATATTACTTTCAACTACTTCTAAATAATTTATGGTTGTTGATGAATTAATTTCAACGTGAATTTTTAATACACTCCACTTAATAGGCCAACTTTTTCACTCGTTTCTTAAATCCATTTTATTTGTATCTATGCATTATTCATAGAAATTAATTAATCAGTATTTGGAATTTTTGAAAAATTATTTTGCTTTGAAGAATATCTATCAACATTCAAAATGATATTCATTTCGAGTTTTAACTTTCTCTTCCGCAAGCGCATTCCTAAACACCAATGTAAATAATCCTGAAATGCAGATACTAACTGCACAAATGTTTCCCAGAAATGGAGGATCGTTCAGTTTTCATTTCATCGAAAGTGGCGAAACTGGTGAGCAAAGTGAACGACAACTGACGGAAAATGTGACTGTGCCACACTTGCAGGGTTACTCCGAGACCACAATTTTAACATCAATGAATGTGGTAGATGGATAACACGCACTGGCAAGATATCTCCCTATGTGTTTGTACGGGTATTAGACAGATCTCTGGAAGAATGCCTGAGAGAATCGATGTGGCCGAAAGGCGTATCTGTACGACCTTTTTATGGCCCAAACCCCGAATTTAATAAGGCCTGGTGCGAACTAAAGTTGGAACGGAGGCCTGGCACGCCCCAGAAAGAGTAAGAATGAAGAATATGTGGAAATAAAAATAACCTACCTAAATGCTCGGTCGGTGTTACCTAAATTGGACGACATACAGGCTCGACTTTTAACACACTCTACTGACCTATGCTTCATAACTGAAACATGGTTGACGTCACTTTGTGACGACCAAACTGTCGCAATTCCTGGTTACACAGTGTACAGAGCCGACCGTCAAACCAGAGGCGGGGGTGTCTTAATTTATGTCACCCTTAAGATACCATCTCTATTAGTGAGACCACCTGTAAAGACGGATTGGAAGCGGTACTAATTAAATGTTCCATAGGAAAAAGGTGGACGAACTTTTTACTAATTTATCGTCCAACATATATACCGATAGAAGAATGCACCAACCTTATTGAAGAACTTGATCCAACGAACAATAATATAATATTGGGCGACTTTAACTGCACCTACATGTTTCCATCACATGAAATACGATCCTTGGCAAGTAGTATAGAGGCCCTGGACCTTAAACAAATTGTGAATAGTCCGACGCGAGTCACTACTTCAACGGCGTCCATCATTGATCACATATATATACCTCTGGCCATAAAATACAGTGAACTTGAATACTTGACCTTACCTAAATGTAATCATTTAGTTATTTCGGTTACATTAATGTTATGTGGGGCCCGAACTCAGACCAACAACGGTAGATACAATTTTATCCCTAACCACACAAATTATAGAATAGATGAATTTCACAGACAATTAGATATTCTTACACGCGAAGACCTGAGAAATATAAAAGACGTGAACTTGTTACTAGAAAATATTAATACAATAATGACTGAAGGTGCAGTCGCCGCAGGACTCACTTTTAGTAATCGTCGCAGCAATAGTAATATGAAAAATAACAAATGGTGGAATGAAGACATCCGAAACAAATGGAACACAAAACTGCTCGCCTACAAAAACTACGCAACAACCAAAGATATCCAAGCTTGGAATTCGTATAAACAGGCAAATTGGACATTTAAAAAAGCCATAAGGAAGGCCAAGAGAGAGGTAGTCTCGCAACATGTCAAAGAGAATCAGATCTGGAAATTGTTAAAACAAAACTTTCCCGATAATAAACCTAAACTATCGCCCTACGAATACGAACATTATTTGTAATGGGTTAACAACCCAACAAACATCCCAGAACCCGAAGAAATTGTAGAACTTGACAGGAAAAATACTGATAAATCACCTGAACCGATTATCCCCTACGGTAAAAAGCTGATTAAGCTTATTAAACAAGTGAAAATAAGAGGTCCAAGCTATCCTCTAACTATAACAGGAAATATGCTATAAAACTTAAATAATTCGGGGTATGAGATGATCTACCGCCTGTGCCATTTAATTGTAAAAAGTAAGAAGATCCCCACAGTATTGAAAATAGCCAATATTAAACCAATCTACAAAAAAGGGAATCCGCTCACCATAACCAACTACCGCCCAATTTCGGTCTTATCCCCCCTTACAAAAATCGTTGACAAGGTTGTATTTTATAACCACGTCAACTAACTTTGGTCAAAAATTCCTGACCAACAGCGTGGGAGTAGGCCAGGCGATAAAGTCTACTGGACACCAATCGAAATATTTATCAAGGCCTGTGAAGCGTACGACAAAAATTACAAATTTATAATTGCACAGACCGATATTTCTAAAGCATTTGATAGTATATGTAGACGACAACTTATCAATGATCTGATGGCTCTTGGTGTGGCAGAGAGTTACTTGGAACTGATCCAGGATTACTTTACTGATAGAATAAATATCATCAGCCAAGACCCCCTGATTAGTAATAATTCTACGCGTGGCATAGTGCAGGGTTCTGGACTCGGTCCCCTCTTATATGCAATATCGACAGCCTCGCTATTTAAGCATAAATTCAATACGTGTATTGTCAGCTATGTCGATGACAATTACTTGTTTGCCACTTATCCCAGCAACCAACAAGAAGAAATAAGGGCATCCCTTTACCAAGACCTAGAATTTTTATCTAAATGGTATGACAGTAGAGGACTCAGTCTTAATCAGGCAAAAACTAATATTGTGAACATCTATAAAGGTCAAACTGATTCAGTTTCCATCAAGATTCTTGGAATACCTATAGATTCCCATCTTTGCTTCAATGAACTAGTCGACCAATTAATAGTATCAATACACCGTTTATTTTATTAGGAGCTGCATTATAAATCTATTTGTAAGAAGGCACGCTTGGTCTGTAAGTTTATCTGTCTGTCGTTTTGCACGAAAACTTGAAAACGGATTAACTTTTCCAAATTCTGTTTACACAATATGATCATCAAGGACCAACCTCGGTTATGACAACTTTTTCTTCGACACTTTCAAATCAAAATGCATATGCTCTAACAGTGGCCATTAAAATACCAAGATATGGCATATGATATAACAGTCGATTCATAGTGAGGACTCATGAATGACTAAAATGTTACTTTCTGTTTATCTCTTAAGCATTGATGACGTGGGCACGCGCACGCTACGAGTTCTTTATCTAGGCACAATTATTCAAGTACTTATCTAACACTAAACTTGTATCGCGTCAGTATGTTTGTGCCTAGACACTCAAAAGACACCTGACCATAATAGTCTGAGCTACTTTCTAATTTTTTCTATACGATCAGTAATTAGATTGTTTAATGTTTTCTATCGTTATAGCGGAATACGTCACTTCCGTTTCATTTTTTCGTTATGCTCGCATTTTCATTAAACGAATCTACACTAACGCGCGGTAAGACTTTTCACTACAAAACTACAGAAGGTTGATTACGATCTATGGTAACGATTTGGAGGAGAAAGTTTACGAAGAAAACCACTTATTCCGCCAATGATCGTGTTCAATTTGGTGACTCTGGTTATGGATTTTAACCGTATCAACCACTGTAGAAGATATGTCTGCAGAACGGCGCAGATGATGTTGTTTCATTCCTGTTTGTAGGCTTTCCAGAGACCCTCAATGATTGTTGGACGGCGTCGAGCAAGGGCTCGTTTCACTAATGCAAATCCTTAAAAATCCATTGGGGATGCATCTAGTGATTTGACAGGGATATCATGAAAGGGTACAACATGAATTCCAGTTTCATCTGCCAAATCCAACATAAATTGAACGGTCGAGTAAGACGTATGGGTGGAGCCTTTGCTTGACGCAACCATACAAAAGTTTTGTCTTCTCCGTACAATGCAGAGATTTCCTGGTGGAAAATTGGACTAAAACATGCTGCTGACAGTAAAGGGAGTTAACCTTAGCCTTCCTGTCCACTCTTCTGGTTGTAAGCTTGCCGTTGTGCGAGTATCTTGCAATCACCATAAAGGCTTTTGAAAAACCTTCCTTAACAATTTTTATATAATTTCTCCCTACGTGGACGGTAGGAAATCGCGCGGGGTTTTGTGGCAATCATTGATGTAGAGTAAACTTCATCCAAAGTAAAAATGAAAAACCTCTAATCCACAAGGAATAAATTTGAAATATCGGATACGTTTTACGGGTGATAGGTACCATCTTCAGCGGAAAGAAAAAAGAAAGAAGAAGGTAAAACCTTAAAGCTAGAGTATATATAGACTAGGGATGGGGAATTGCCAAGAATATCTCCTGCTGATCCCATTGGCAAGATGTTTCCCCTAGCACTTCCTCTCGTTTTATCGGCCCATTGATCTAACCTTGTCCATTAGTCGTAAATACCCCTTTCGCTTAACCAAGATATAACGAGATAAAACGAGAGGGAAGCATCTTGCCAATAGGACTAGCAGGAGATATTTTTGGCAGGGGGGGGGGCCGCCCCCCTCCGTCGATATAGACTCTCTAGCTTTTAGGTTTACCTTTTTCTTTCTTTTTTATTTTGTCTTTCCGCTGAAGATGAGTACCTAGTACCCGAAATACGTATCCGGTATTTCAATTTTATTTCTTGTGGATTAGAGATTTTCCCTTTTTGGTTATTCCATTCCAAAGTAATTGTTTAATTTTTGTTCATCCAAATTGACAAAGTATTTACATCGTTCTGCTGCGAGGTAGCCTCCGACAGTTCCTATTTCTTTCTGCGTCGTGTCATGGCAACAGCTTATGAAGAGGATTCTTATGACGCTTTTCCAGTTGCAGATCTTTGTTTATTATGCTAATTACGGTAGCCTGTGAAGTTCCTACAATGTTCGCGCTCCCTCTATGGGTTGCTATATTTACACACCAGATCTTTCGTGATCTCTCGAATGACCTGTGGTCTTCGGCTTGTGGGAACTCAAGACTTTGCTGTGTCTGTTCAGTTGAAATTAACCGTTCCCGGGATTTTTCTTTCCCATTCACTACTGTCTATATGCCATTCTTCTAAAAAGAGAAATTTCATGTTTATTGCGCTCATTGTAGCAAAATAGATGCAATTAATGTCGGAAAGGGCAGTAATGTACCCTTCCCAGTAAAAGAAGCTTTTTGGATACATTTCTTCATGACATTTACTGCTTTCGAATGAAGCACAATAGCATCATTTGACGTGATTTCTGTCAAGCACACGTGCACATGGCCCGCAGCATTCTCGCAATGAATCGTTACCAAAGATCTTAATCAATCTTCTGTATTTGTGAATGCTCAATATTACTGTGAGTGTTTGTAACATGTTGTTATTGCAAAATGTAATCGTATAACGCATTATACGCTAATGTTTTTTAATAATTATACACACAAAAAATACTCAGTTCATTTTGTACGTTCATACATTCTATCTTGCATCAGACACAAGTGATTTTTAATTGCATTTTATTGACCAAATTTAATTGAATTCAAATTTGTCATGGAAACGAAAGCATTCAGGTTAACGAATTTAGCTATTTGTGAAAAATCGATTTCAGAATTCATTTAAGGAGTCTGGGTAATTGATACTTGTAAATTTACGTTCGTCGGTATGTTCCAGTCAATTTGTTTCTTTCCCACCATTATTAGGTTCAAATTTCATTAAATTACAATATAAACGATAAAAGTTATCGTGAAATAACCGTAAGCAAATTTTATTGATTTCGGTGTACTGAATTCCCAAGAATGTCGGATTCAAACACGATCAAAGAGGAATAGCTTACAATGAGAAAGATAAAAGGTGGAGATAACTCGCAATGGCATAAAAAGGTATAACTCAAAAGCTTAAACTGGGAAAGAAATTATTTTAATAATATGTCATGAAATAATATCAGAACATAGAATCGACATATAAAAATACAATTAGTAATTGTAACTTTCAGTATCTCATGTTAAAAGTAACCGCTACCAGAGGCATTATACAACCTCTGACAATTAAGTTCGTGAATGACGTCACACCCTGTGCGAGCTTTACGCGAGTATCAATGCATGTGAATACAAGCCCAGTCATTGTTTAAGCAAGTTCAGACAGGTCACGTTTGTGCGTGCAATGGTTTAGCAGATGCTCGTTTCTTCAGTTGAAGGTGTAGCGTGTGCACGTAACTGTGGATAATGGATCAAAGAGGAACACTGCCGTAATCGTGCCAACAAAGGGGTCGTATCCATAGCTCATCCACCTTATTCACCAGGCTTGGCATCGGCAGAATTTTTCTTGTTCCCACGCCTGAAACGGGCCTTAAAGGGACACAGAATTGCGGACATTCCAAACATTCAAGCAAATGTGACACGTGAACTTTTAGCCATCCCTAAGGACCTTCCAGGACTTACCCACCCGATCCCAAAAGTGTATTGCCCTCCAGGGTGATTATTTCGAAGGATAATAAAGTAAATATGGCTCTATCTGTTTTGCATTTTGTTGTGTGAACTTATTCACCGAACTTAATTGTCAGAGGTTGTACAAAGGGTCGTCCTTAGAAGCAATGTTAATGCCATTGTCGTCAACCAACTGTTTTAACTATAACATCCTTTGACTTGAACAAAACTTAAAGAACACACACTGTTGTGCTGCTCTTTGACGCAAATTACAGTTAAAGGCAAGAACACATATTTTATTCTAGATAAGACACTTGGAACGTTACTTGGTAAAGAACTTTAGAGCGGTGATAATAAAAGGAATTCAATAATATGGCAGATTTTATTTACATAAAAATCAATAGCTGATATGAGGATTTAAGAGTTTCATATTGAGATATGATAAAACAAATCTTACAAGGTACATTTACATTGGAAAAGAAAAGGTACAGCTATCACTTTTTTCTATGATTAAAATTAAAACGGACTCAAATTACAATTCTCTTGACGCAAGTTTCACATCATATGAGGCGTTGAAGGCAAAAGTGGCCCAAGCCGAAAAAAATATGTTCTGAGAAAATCCACAGAATTCTTCCCTATTATGTATGCAAAATGGAATTTAGCGACTTCTGTTGGTACGCACACCAAACTATGGATGGGCCACAATGGCACTGTAAAAAGCAATCTATCAGCAATCTATCAGCAAGTTATTTCCACATGTTACTCTTTTTCAACATTATTGTTGGTTGGGCCACTATTGCGCTCAACGCCTCATATATCCCTTCAAAAGGGATAAGTAATGAAAAAATGGTGCCTTTGCAAAGGTTAATGTCATTCTAGAGAATTGAATTTACAAATGAGAAAAGGACTCGAATTGCTTTCTTTGTTGTTCTGAAAGTTATGAAGAATATAAAGGAGTGGCCACGGGAATTTAAGTGTTCAGCGACTGGATATTGTTCACCCTGTATGTTGTATTATATCCAGACCCGTTTTTATTTTCTGGCTAGAGAATTGAGGAGAGATGTTTGTAATGCAGTGAACAGTAAAACAAATAAAAAATTTGAAAACTTGCTCTATTAATATTTGAACTCTTTCTCTGATTATGCTTGAATTCTTATTTATTTTTAAGAGGATAATCCTTGTTTTATTAATAATAAACCATTAAGGAATGACATAACCAAGTACCGAAAGGTTAAACTAAACCATTCGCGGAACTATATTTTTAAACGGCCGTATGTTAACATTGGAAGTTTCTAATGGACCATTATGATACCATTAAACCACGTACCTTTGAAATAATTTCAACTATCATTAATTTTACGTTATATTCATTCATGACACATCTTTCCAAGATGTTTGATATATTACATGCCATATTTTAGCATTGCAGTTTCAATGAACCATAATGGTTCCACTAAAACAGGATGGTTCCACTAACCAGTTTCCTTGAAACCAATTTTGATTATCGTTAATTTTACGTTATATTCATTTATGACACATCATTCCAAGTCGTTTGATATATTACATGACATATTTTAGCATTGAAAGTTCCAATGAACCATAATAGTTCCACTAAACCAGGTTCCTGGAAACCAATTTGGACTATCATTAATTTTACGTTATATTCCTTCATGACACCTCCTTCCAAGTCGTTTGATATATAACATGCCATATTTTAGCATTGCAAGTTCCAATGAACCATAATGGTTCCACTAAACCAGGTTCCTTGAAACCAATTTCGACTATCGCTAATTTTACGTTATATTCATTAATGACACCTCATTCCAAGTCGTTTGATATATTACATGCTGTATTTTAGCATGGAAAGTTCCAATGAACCATAATGGTTGCACTAAACCAGAATTGTTCCACTAAACCAGGTTCCTTGAAACCAATTTGGACGATCAATTATTTTACGTTATATTCATTCATGACACATCATTCTAAGCCGTTTGATATATTACATACCATATTTTAGCATTGAAAGTTCCAATGAATCATCATGGTTCCACTAAACCAGGTTCCTTGAAACCAATTTGGACTATCATTAATTTTTCGTT